>KN477388.1:0-11648 GCA_000787095.1 Periophthalmodon schlosseri
AGTTTTACTTGTTACTGACCAACATAGTTGTGATGAGTTCCTGTTTGCGAGTGAAAACATAGCCCTGTTTCTTCACACACTCACTGATGGCTTTGGCAATAAAACCAACACTCTGGATCAAGCTCAGCTTCATGGTCATGTCCTGAAGCAAAACAAGAAAAAAAACTGGAGAAATAGATTCAGGTCAAGCCCAAGAGGTTAAATTTAGAGTAGCTTTATAGTTATAAAAGTGCACACCACAATACACAGCCTAATTTAATTTAGAGACTAAGCAAAAGCAAAGCTCTATTTGAACCAAACTCAAACAACAAGCAAGAATGTTGATCAAACAGGTTTTAGAGATATATTGACAAGTGACAAGTGGTATTAGGGGAGATGTGTTTCAGCAGCAAACCACCAACTAAAACTATAGCCTGAAGTCTAGAGGTAAAGATGATCATTTCTCACCTTGAACCACATCACTGATTTAAATGTTAATTACAAAGCTATGCAGAAGAGACACCTGAGAGGAAAGGAAGACAGCAAAAGTGTTGTTCAACCAAATCAGTGGAAGCCTGAAACTAAAAATATAAGCATTTCAAATTAGATTAGTGGGTTAAATATTTCAAAATCATAACACAGGATCTACAGTTTTCTTTTTGGTGCAGAACAGCAGTACAGCAATGCAATGACTGAATGTAATGACTGAAAAAGTAGTACTTAGTACTAGTAATACTTTTATTTTACTTTACATTTTTGCTTAATCTTCAAATACATAGTAGATTGTAGTTGTCCTTTTAGCTGCTCTTCAACAACAAAGAAATCTTGTAGCCAACATCTTGTAGGTTTAAGTGTGTAAATTGCCCTTTAAAGCTACAGAGCAGACGTATGCATTCAATTCACACAATAAAAAATATGTTTGGGTAAAGCTACACAATTCAATAAGTCAGCAGATTTCATCATTTTAGTCATCATTTTAATTACATTCAATGACTTAAACTGTATTGTTATTAAGAAACTTTATCAACTACTTTCATGACACTGTGATACTTTACACTGCAGCTTTAAAAGGTAAAAGGCCAGTGACACAGTAAGTCACTAACTACTGGTCTGACCTTTTAGAGTTTTAACAACCGCATTGCATAAACAGTACAAGAAACCAATGAAAGATTTAGATTAAAGATAAAAAGGCAGGAGCAAAGTTACTTATTCTAAAACTATAAGAAACCCAATGTAGTTTGATGACGATACCTTAGTCTCTACTTTTATCCCCAGAACCTGTGTGGAGTAGAGGTGACAATGGTCATAAGACTGTACTGCTATACCTACCTTTATGAGTCTCCTTACCAAGTATGCAATACCTTCTATAAAACAGCAATAGCTTTACTTTATTTTACTTTATATACCTATACACATTTTCATCATTACCTTAGTGTTGAAGTGTTTATTGATGTTTCGGAGGATGTCCTGGTCGATGCGGTTCAGGATCTTTTCTGGAGGGGCATGTAGAGCCACTTGTCCGTAGCACAGGATTAAAGTACTCTTCACTTTCTCCACTTCAACTTCATTACGCTCCTGAATATAGTTACAAAGACACTGTCATATGTTAGGGATGTCACAATACCAAAACTTGCTGTTATAATTATTGTGAGAAGAAACATCAGAATTTTATGATTATTCCCACTTACTGACACCATAACCAATAAACAGTGAGATCTTTAATTCACATTGTATAGATTACCATTGCTCTGATAAACTTTCTGAATGATAAAAAAAAGAGAGAATAGGCTGAATTGAACCCACTTCATTTTGCTACCAAAACACTCAATTATTAATTTTTGTTCTTAAAATTAGATAGAGACCTTATTAATTAAGCAGTTAATGTTGACACCCCACCAAATGTATAGTAGTAGTTTAAATTTGCATTATGAGTGAAGTTGAATGTACTTTTAGCAAGTTGAAAATGCTTGGTGACTTCTTAAAAGCTTCTGATTTGCCAAACTCCTCTAGTTTTGCCAGTGTACCCTCCAGATGGCTGTTTGCGCACAAACCAACACCCATCGCAACTCCCTATAATGCAATAAAATATGAAAAGATTAGAGAATAGCACTAAAATTACCTACATTGTTGGTTAAGATGGTCATTACCTCTCTCTCAGTGGCGTCACTGTGGTGTGCTGATAGGAGAATTTCATGCAGCTGTTTTTTAACTTGCTCTTTATTAAAACTATGCTGGAGAATCATTCCTATGCACCGATAAAGGAAGCTCTGCAGATAAAAAGTACAGTATACGTATTGTTATTATGCACTCATACACTCAAACATAACAGTAAACATAATCTGGTAAAACATTTTGTTAAGGGGAAACTTACCTTTTCCCCTAAGGCGTTGTTATATGTGGAAAGGTACCGAGTTGCTTCAGAAGCCAACTGACAGGCCCACTTGTCATCTTCAATAGTAGCCAGTGTTTTGGACAAGAACTGAAAGACATATCAAGTTTATTATACATTTGTTGTGATTCTGTTGCATTCCATAGTGTTGCCTTTACCTTTAACAATTTATCATCCCAATTTTTCTTGTCAAGACTTTCAATTGTGGACTCTGAAAATATTACAAATTGGTTTTACACAGAGGAAATTAAAACACTGACCATTTGGATGGAACATATGAATTTAAAATGCCTGACCATACCCCCTAAAAGTGCCAATAATGGAGGTATCTCATTGTCCCATAGTGTGTCTATCTTTGGATGGATGTTGGTGCTGAGAACTTGAAGCAAAGAGAGTGAAGGAGCGCCATGGTCTCTGCTATTAAATGGAAAATCTGCATTCACCTATAAAATAAATTAAGGTAATTCAAATCTATCAATTCAATCAAAATAAGAATATCCCTCATGTTGACCTGTACTAACCAGAAGTCTTATGAATAGTGTTTGAGGGGTGGGTAAATTAACTGTAAAATAAAAAGTCAAACATGAATTTGAAAGCACTGTAACCACAGACAACAAATCACAACAAATTATAATCAACATTAACCTTCTTGTGTGAAGTCTATGTGGAAACTGCTCTCCTGGTTAAGTTTCTTCTTATTTCCAAGGACTACTAAACTTTTACAGAGAGGAGTGGTGGCACTGCTGTACTGTGGGGGAGTCAGGAAATACAAAAGTTTTGGCCAAAGAACCTGCAAACACAATTCCGAATTAACAAAATTGCTAAAAGATGCAGATAATTGCTGGAGGAATAATGATTTATCTACACACATCTGCTAGTTGTCCAACAGTGGTGGTGAGCAAATGGAGAGTGTTGTCACACATTGATCTAAGGGCCTCATTTGTCACCTCTTCTGGATCTGTGGTTCTTTGTCCACGCTGAAATAACATAACACACGTTTTAATTTATTTATTACACAATATAAAAACACTTATTAACAGCTTTGATATGCTTATGAATGAAAAAGTTAATAGATAATATGAAGGTCATATAACAGATGAAAGATTTACCTGGTACGTGTCAGGTAGAGCACAGTTTTGAACAATGAACCGAACCAGTAACTCTCCTCCTTCCAACTCAAGGTAACCGTGATGGGCCATGGCACTAATGACCTGTACCACCCGCTTTTTCACCTACAAGACAACAAAGAGTGCTATACCCATTTTGCTGCTCCTATAATTAAAATGGTAAAAATTCATGAACTGAATGCATTACCTTATTGCTGTGGTCAGCCATTGGTTGTCTAATGCTGGCTAATATCAGGAGCTTTTTCGTCTCCATTGTGGAAGCTGGAAGAAAAATGTACACATTCCCACATAAAGGGTTACAACAAATGATGAAATGAATATTGTTAACAGTTGTCAGCATTTGTTTCCTCACTAGTAGAGTTAATCAGGTGGCGAAGCACAGCCAAAGAGCCCAGTCTACTTCTTTCATTGGTGTTTTCCAACCTCTGAAGTACAAACATGATCAACCGGTCTGGAAATGTGTTAGCTGTAAAAGTAAAATGGCATTTATAAGTGAGCTATAAGAAAGTAGCAGAAAAAACTGATTAAAACTAGACTGAATAGGGAACTGTCCCAGTTAATATAATTATCTTGTCAGGACACTGAGTCTCGCTCATTAAAGCCTGATCACATTAGTGCTCTTGTGACTCTGTAAAGCTAAAACACAGAAAACACTGGACTGTCCTTGAATTGCATATGAAGATCACTATACCAAGCAAACTGAAGCAGCGAAGGACCTCGTTGTGGTTCTTTACAGTTGGTGGGTTACTGTAATCCACTGGGACAGACACCTGAATACAAGAAAGTGATGTTCATGTTATGACATTTTAATTTAAATAATATGGGCTAAAAGTTGGTGTAGCATGTTAATGAGAATTTAACATAGCAAAAAATATATTATGTGAAAGTTTGAAATTAAACTGTATTTCCTGTCCTCACATGACAGTCAGTGTATCACATCCCTTTCTCCAAGTCACTGTGGTTTAATGTTGCAACAACCAACACTTAAGCTGACTCATAGTTACATAGGCATATGACTATAACAACCATTTATCACATGTGTAACGACTGTCAACCAAGACAGATTTGTTTTAACAAAGCTGATGACAGCATTTTACTGTGCTTGTTTTTTTCATTATTTATACCTGATGATGAAGAGCAAAGAGTAAACTGTCCAGCTGTGCCTCCAACACTCGGCTGCCCATGTTGACAGAGGCATCAAGCACTTGGCACAAGCTCTACATGAAGGAAAAAAATAATAAAATAATAAATTATATTTTGCTTAAACCAATAAAACAGATCAAAATACAGTAACATTACCTTGCTTATAATATAATGCTCATTGTTGTGTTTTTTATACAAAGACAAGATTGATGGAATCAGTTTTGGAATGTGTTCCTCCAGTTTGTCACTTGCCATTAGGTGGCACATAGACCCCAATGCCTCAGCCACAGTAAGCCTCAACTAAAACAAATATAAGGAGAAACAAGTAAGTTATTCAGCTTATGTAAACACTACTTCACGTGGTTGTGTGCAAATAAAACAGCAAGTGAATACAAAGTCAAATTCTTAAACAACAACAGAACTAGGGACAAACATACCAAAAGATCATACCTTAGGCTCTCTGCTTTGTAACCAGTTTTGGAAAAGTATGTCAAAAGCAGCAGAAATTTCACTGGAGAAGGTGTCTTTTCTAACTGTGGGATCCGGAGCTTTATCAAGGTTTGCCAGATATTCCAGGATGCTGTCACTGAAATGACGGAGAGCTAGAGTGATGGAAAAAATATTACAAATACAACATTTAGACTGGTATGTTATATATTGTAATTCTGTTGTCCTCCTGTGAAGTCTTACCAGAAGAAAAGACCCACTTCATATTGTCCTGTTTGGCCATGTTGAGCATGGGCAGCATTGTGCCTAATATAGCATTCAAGAAAGGCACCATACCAAAAACTAAAGGAAAATAGATGGTTAAAAAGATTTTCAAATACATACTAAATTGTAAAAATCTTCATAAGAACATTGGTATATAACTGGCAGCAGTATTTATCCAAAAACACATGGATTTGATAAATTAATTGTTCAATAAAGTGGTCAGGTCTGTCAAAACTTGTTTACATAAAAGTTTAACGCTATTAGACAGGTTTAGCAAGTTCAGGTCTTTCCCAACACAATGATTACTTTTGGATTCCTGTCTTATAAGGATTGTGTAGTGAGTCCTTTTCAGAGTTGACATGTGCTGTGCAAACTAATCAAATGCATATACTTTACAGTGTATTTAGGTTAATCATTCCTACCATTTGAGTCTGATAGATTGGCCAATGTCTGAACAACAAAGAAGTGGGGCAGGACTCCAGGCTGAAACTTGCTCAAAATCTCCTCCATAATGTCATTTATGTGCTTGTTACCCACAGCAACCAAAATATTACTTGCTGCCTGTTGCCAATCAGGGATGACATCCTGTTTAAAATAGGAACACAAAAAGGGAATGACTTTCAGCAGAAAGGGCAGTGTACAAACAACTTGTGTACAACAGCAAGTAAACAATATAATTACCTTTGAACGTGTCATTTCATCAGATGCAAGTGAGATGATGCTTTTGATTTTATTGGAACTGATGTCCTCTATTTTGCTGTCGACTATCAGTTCAATTGTTCGAAGAATCACAACTCTGTGGCTCACTATAAGCTACACAGAAAAACATGAAAATCACATGTAAACAATAAAAACATGTATTTACACAAACAATTATTGAAGACCAATATCTTGCTTTCTATAGAGCTGCTGTCATGGGATTACATGAAATTGCTTTAAGAAATCACATGACAACAGCTCTATAGAACAGATTTAACATACTGCTTTTGTTTTCATTCTAGACAGTCAAATCAACCAGCTCTACAAATGACATCCATCTGAACGGCCTTTATGGCAATCCCAGCATCTTCCTGTGCAGTCCCACCTTGGGGTGTTTGAGCAGGTAGTCTTGGCACATAGCTAGGACACGCTCTGGCTGCTTCTTCCCCAGGGTAAGCACAGACTTCCTGACCTGCTCCTGGACACCTGTGTCTTTGTCATTGGCAACATCTAATAAAGCCAGCGTCACCTCTGGGATTAAAATAAAAGAAAAAAAGCAATTTGAATTATGAACTTTATCATATGAATCTATCCATAAGAAAATCTTACGCTCCACATCTGTGTCTTCCATGGTGCAGAGGCCCTCCAGGGATTGAGATGACTATAGCGGCTTGCCTTTAACAAGAAGACAATACTAGTAGTAAATGAGCTGATGGTAACTTTTGTGCCATTCAAATCCTGCAATGCATCCACAATCATCCTACTGATGTTGAGGTTTCCTGAAATGACAACACTAATCACGGATTACTCAAATTATGGATCTAATTATACATATCTAATAAATTGAATACTACACCGTATCTACACGATGTCTTGCATATCTCCTTACAGTAGGCTATAATTATGACTGTACAATCTACTGATGCTTCTGATGGAGCTAGGCTAATGCTAAATTAGCTGTTGCTGCTACGGAAGAGGTGAGTCCTCGCGTCAAGTACTAGAAAACAAATCTCTAAAAGCCTGACTTACCAACCCTCTGTGACTGCCCACTTCACAAAATTATCTTCGCTTTAACACTGATGTAGTAAATATGTAAGCAGCTGTCTTCGCTGTCATACCGCCGAACACTGAGCAGGTGTAAACAGCCCGGTCATGTGCCTCCAGAAATCAAGCTGTACAGTGACGTAGAGGTGACATGTGCCTCCAACACGGGGGCGGGACACACGCAAAATCCACACACGTCTCACCTGCCCCGGGAGTCGAACCCAGGACTGTCTGGTTATAAGGCACCGTGTGGCCAATGCTTAGTTTACGAGACCCTGATTAAAAAAAAAAAAAAAAAAAAGAACAAATAAAAAGAAAGTACCCAGATTAAAAAAAAAAAAAAAAAAAAGACATGATAATAGGAAACGTCAGGCGCCGTGGAAAGTGAAAAGTCAAAATGCCACTCAAGCATTGTATGGTAGCGTATATCCCATAGAATGTATATCTGTATATTAAGACGGACACTGAAACTGGTGAAATTGGTTTCAGTCCCCGAATTCTTTATGCGGAATCGACCACAGTATACTGTCCTCGCTGTTCCCCAGCACAGGGTCTGGAGCACTGCGTACACCCCGTGGATGTTCCAGGTACACTACGTAAACATGAGCTGCCACTACCTGGTTGCGCACGGTTCCACAAGCCCGTAAACAAGTGTAGAAAGCTCAAAGTCAACGCAACAGATTTGGTGAAAATCACGCAAAGACTCCTACACTTCTATTTGGCTGTGGGATCAGAGCAAGGTCGGTGTCCTGCCGAGGAGCGCCCAGCTTTGCGCAGAGGCGCATGGGGGTCATGTTTAAAAGGCCAGCAATATAAAGTTCATCGTACGTACGTGTGTGTGTGTGTGTGTGTGTGTGTGTGTGTGTGTGTGTGTGTGTGTGTATATATAAAAATTAGAAAATGCCAATTAACGTTTTACAACAAAATATCTTTTCTTTCGAATGGTGAAAAGTAGAAAGCAAAAGCCCATGCATACTTTACAACCTCTATGTTTACATCATAAACATTCAATTAACTAATTATATGTCAATGGTTAAGGGATTCTATGCATGTAAAGTGGCCACCAGAGGGCAGCGTGTGATATCACATTATATCCCATGTATATTCTTCTCAAGGCACATTTATGGATTTCAGCCATCACATACAGATCCACAAAACATAAATGATTGTATTAAAAATAGTTTGCTCAAATTGTGCTTAAACGCTCCCATGTAATACAAAGGATTAGCCTACAGCTAAACTGCACTCTCTCCTGAACAAATAAAAAGGTACTGTACATTTTTGAGTCCAATAATATGTTCATTTTGTCCTCATCGTCTTCTAAGTGAGAAAGAAAAGTGACTGCTCCATGTCAGAACAATAACTTGGTCCCACGAGGAGGAGGTTTTGAATGTTTGAGGAACACTTTCATCTGGCAATTGTCCCTCTGTAGTTCAGCATCCTGCACCCACCTTTGGACACTCGTGTGATAGTGAGCACATTTACATGGTCAGTAGAATAATCAGATAACCTCATGATTTTGGTGTGTGTTTACATGCACAAAAGAAATCTGATAATCAGCAACACTTGGTGAAATGTGTCAATCAACAAATTAACAAATTAAGTTTTTACTACATTTTTAAAATAACTCACTTTACAATAACTTCAGTGTTTAACATTGTCTTTCATTTCTGTTTTTGTCACATTAGTTGGCCTAATGATAAGTTTGCATAATTTTCCTTGTCAAAATCTGCACGTGTCCAACACAGAAACTCAGAAAGAAATCATATTACTCACATCAGGTTTTTTTTTTTTTTGTTTAGTTTAGCAGCTGTTTACAAGACATTTGCTCCATCAGAGGACTTATTATTTGACACTATTTGCCTAACCTAAACAATCTAAATATGCTTAATTAGCTAATAGCAACTGTGAAATAAACGTATTAAAATGTATTCCAAAGTCATAATTATAATTTGCACATTGTACTTAAAAAATCGGTGTACGTACAGTTACTTACAATGATTTTAACAGGCTTCCGCAATATACAGTTGAAAGGCAATTCACAAAGTTAAAAGCCAAAATCTAAATATTGAAATGAACTTCTACCATTTAAATATCCATTGTAGTTATTGGTATGTAAACTGCTTTGCAGGTGATGTTAAAACACACACTTCAAAATTAAACAATAATAATTCATGAATAATCCATAACTTAGAAGTTGTACACAATTTTTGTTACAGATATAAAAGATAGAAACACCGAACATAAAGTCGTCAACTATATAGCCTATATCAGCATTCTTGCCTAAAATGGTGTGTTGCCAGTGAATACTGTTATCAGCCTTAGCCTACACTACATTGCCCTTTAAGGGAAAAGTGAAATTTACCCATAATAAATGCATTACCCTGTAAATGTCAGTTTTTACCAAGTTAATCACAGCAGAGGCACTGCTGTCTGTTACAGGAGCAGTTTGATCAAGTAGCAGCAGTTCAGACTGGAGGATGGTCATCCCTCCTCTGTTTTGAATCTCATGCATCTGCATTGGACAGCTCATGACCAGCTTGTTTTTTCCTAAGAAAAAAGTATATATCAATGAAGATCATTTTATCATAGGCTGTAATAATAATTCAAATATGATTAAATTACACATAAAATCTAAATAAATGCAATTAACGTAAGGTACACTTTATTGTCCCTATGGGGGAAATTTGTGCTCTGCATCTGACCCATCCTTCAATGCTGCCGGGGCATCTCCTGAGGAGCAGTGAGCACCGCAGCACAGTGCTTGGGGACCCATCTTTGTGATCTTGTTGCTAGGCTTCAGAACTACCTTAGCTGGAGGATTTTACCTATTGTGCATGTTTTTGGTTAATGGGGGAAACCGGAGTGCCTGGAGGAAACCCACCCAGACACTGGGAGAATGCATGCAAACTCCACACAGAAAGGTCCAAGCAACCCAGGGATCGAACCTGGAACCTTCTTCCTGTGAAGCGTGAGTGCTAGCAATTCAGTCACCATGCCACAAGTTTAACATATGTAACATATTTACTATCTGATTAAACTGTTAAATATGTAGGCCTATTTATAAATGTCTGCATACTCATTTTTGGTGAGTGGTGCCTTGTCACAGCTGCCATCTTTGCGCTGTGCCAGGTCCTTTGAGGCCTGAAGAGCGAGTTGAGCAAGCTGGTGTGAGCTCCCCCTAGAGGTGATCCCCTTCAGCTTCACTCTGCAACAAGGCAAGACATACTTATACATGTACAACTTCACAGAGAGCTTAGTATTACTTTACAAAAGTGCCCCCATACCCATTTGCAGTAGCATCCCCCTCTTCAAGCATTTTCAGCCCTGGTACTTTCTGACCAAAGATCTTTACTGCGATAGTCATGAGGAGCCCACAATGGTTCCTGTAGCAACAAGTGGCATCGACCGCTAAGAAAACCACCAAGAAGATCACCAACACAATACCAACTATGCTTCCTTTGGTCATGCTGCTGCCTTTATCTGCAAAATGAAGAATAAAATTCCAGTTTGTTTGAGTCCGGTGGCAATGGTCTTTTTCGGCAGCAGTAATAACTTACAAGGCCGCCCTGCAATGGTGAAATTGAAGCAAGCAGGAATAGAGGAACCATTAGCATTGATGGCCATCACCTCTAGATCATAGTCAGAGCCAAAGGACAAATTCTGGAGGAGGACTGAATCTGCATTCTTAGACAACTGTATCTCTTTCCACTCAGCAGCCTCAGTATCCTGGGAGGGATGAAAACACACAGCTATTGATCTTTCATAAGGAAATGCCATCTATTTTGCATGAATAATTATGTAATCAATGCGATGCAAAAATGCAATGTTTCCACAGCTTTGGCTACAGCTAATAATGAACCTTCTATGGATATCCAAAATATTTCAGAATCAAATCGTTTTTGCATTTAAACATTTTAAAATTTTATGTGATATTATGCATAGCGTAATTTTAGTAGACTGGCTTTACCTGTTTGTATCGTACATTGAAGTTTAACAAAGGAGATCCACCATCATCACTTTGCCTGAGTGGAATAAAGAAAGAATTGCCTTCAATTTTTATTTGATCGGTCAACAGGATGGGGCTGTCTGGCTCTCCTACAAGCAAAAGTACATCAACTATTAATATCTGATACCAGACACACATAACATTACAAGTTAGAGCTTTAGTAATGCATTACCTTCTGTGAGTTGGCAAGATGAATGAAGGCAGCAGCATATGATGCAAAGATGGGAATAAACAGTTATGATTATATTGTCATATAAAATTAATGACAGCAGTTGGACAGTCAATAAATTGTAGTAGGGGTGGGCCATATTGGCAAAAATGCATATCTCAATATTTATGTGGGATTATTGCAATGTTGAAATATTGTCATTTACAAAAATCATATACCATCAAAAATGTGCAAAAATGTTCCAATAAATGTCTGTCTGTGGACTTTACAGAGATTACAAGTAACCTTTATTCTTTTTTATAATAGACAATATTCAAATTTGCATATCTCCAGAACAACACATTTTTATATATCTTCCACCTCTATATTATCGTAAAT
>KN477388.1:13504-24104 GCA_000787095.1 Periophthalmodon schlosseri
GAAACATCCAAGATCCATAAATACATCAAGGACAAGGCCCCAACAGATGATGTGCTCAGCGAATGTCTCAGACAGTGGAGTGCAGAGAAAGAGGTGCTGGAGGTACCATCATTGGGAGGACAGCCCCTGCATGGGATGTACTACCGGAACATAACTGAAGTGGCTGATATCAAAAAATCCTATCAATGGCTTGAGAGAGCTGGTCTGAAGGACCAGAGGCACTCATCCTGGCTGCACAGGAGCACTTGAGCACTAGAGCAATAGACACCAGACAAGCCCCAACGTATAGGCTGTGCAAAACATTTCTAGCGGAGAGGGAAAAAAAATCGAAAATCAAATCGAAAATAAATTTTTGGGAGAAAAAATCAACAATTTTATTTTGAGGCAAAATTGCCCAGCCCTAATCTCCATAATCTCCCCAGTCTCCATTTTCTCTTACATGGTCCAGGTGATTTGGGGTTTTGGTAGGCCATCGACTAAACACAGTAAGGAAACATTGGCTTCTGGTCCAGCCAACACCTTCTTAACGTCTTCTTTCAGATGTACTTTTGGAGGAGCTGCGAAAAGGTGCATGTGTATGGTATTAATTTATTGGCCTCGTATGCATTTACTATTTACAATAGAATATACTGACCATTGACGACCACAGATACAGACAGTGACAGAAAGATTGGTCTCCCCCTTATTTGAGCCTGGCACACGTACGCCCCTGCATCTTCTCTCTTCACTTGCCCAATGAAAAGAGTGTTATTTCTCTGCTGCCATACACGCCTTTCACCTAAAGTGATTGTAATTGTTATAATAATACAAAATAGTAAAGATATTAACGCTTGTGTTTTAGACATACTGTTCATGGGAATCTCCTGTTTGTCTTTGAGCCACACAACATCCACTGCTGGCTGTCCAGACACCAGACATGGGACTACTCCATCTGTTCCCTCCAAAAACTCATGGTAAGAGGTTGTGCTATCAAATGATGGACCATCTGTCAAAGAAAAATAATATTAATCAATGTTTATTTTGAGCTGTTTATGGGATTGCATTTGCAAATTACAATAAAACTTATAGTGCAAGCACACAGGAATATATACCATACCATAACAGTATTTTTAGCCTAACATACCACTAAATGCACAAATATAACAGTGCTTAAGTAAGATACTGACATGACCTGAATGTTTGAATAGGACACATTTATAAGAAAGAAGCTATTTTAAAACAGTACAATTCACCAACATTAAATTAATATTTCCTAATATCGCACAATAAACTGAATATATAATGTTTACTGTTGGTGTAAGTACTTACCATATATAAAAAGCAGAGTCTGGGCTTCATCTGTATGTCCTGACTCAAAGTCACATCTACAGACGTATCTGCCAGAGTCCTGCAGCGTAGCCTTGTTAATGTGCAGTTTAGAGGATGTTTCATCCACTTTAGACACTTTGTCTTCGTCTTCTATTTCCTCTCCATCTTTGTGCCAGGTTATCTCTCCTTCTCCACTTGCTGAGAAGTTGCAAAAAAATAACAACCATTGTATTGTATGTTCTGTTTACATGAGAGTCAGAATACTCACCTTTGCACAATAGCAAGACCTCCTCTCCCACATGGAAGTCTTGCTTTGAGGTTATTATGTCTAACTTGGCATCTAAAAAGAAGAAACATATGGTCATTTATTTTGCTCCATTTGGCACTTAGATAATTACATATAAAATATTTTCTTTGGTCATCCCCCAGTTCACTGTAGTGGAGAATAAAGTTGATGAATCTTACCTGAGCTGCAGATCATTATTGCCAGAAGTGATGCTGTTGTCCACATGGCTACAGATTTCCCCTTTGTATCCATTAATAAAATGCTGAACAAATAGTGCAAATTTGGATGGATCTTGAAGCTTGTGTGAGAAGGACACCCGTGGCATTGACAGATGAGGTTTTGGGTGACCAGAGGGTCTTGTTGGGGTTATATAGGGGCTGATGAACAGTGGCAATGAGAGGAAGGGAGAGGGGTGTGCCACTGTAGCATGACGGGAGTGCACTAACACTAACTCATAGCCATTTCAACAAAACAAGTACATTTAAAAAAAAATGCTACTTGCCGTGAGATCTGCATTTTTTTTTTTTTTTAATCAAGATATGTTTATTGTTTTCAAGTTATCAAATATATACACATATACAACTGTCAGGTAACAAACTCACAGATGTATTTCTGCAGAGCTGAAAAAAAGAACAATCTTACAAACCACCAGAACAGGTCCACATGAGAAATGGCAACCGAGAATTAATAGAACTAAGAACTAATAATAGAAATATAATACAAAAATAAAGAAAAAGAACAAAGTGTAAAACAAAACCCACAAAAAAATAAAAAACCCACCCACCCTGTCACCGCACGGGTAAAATATTTTCACCAGGTGCTATATTTATTCATATGCAACTACGCTGCAGTCTATTTTCTTTTTAAAGAGCCAGGTCAAATCTGCATTTTGAACAGGAAGTCAATGGATCATCCATTGACTTCCTGTTCAAAATAATTAATGATTGAAGAGATATTATGTATAATATGTATAATTTTTACGTACTTAATTATATTATTCTGGAAACAGTATAGGCATAATTTAACCCCTTCCTCAGTACAACTCTGCTTCCTTCACCGGATGGAGCAAGGGAGGCTGCTGTCCTTTGGGAAAAAGAGATGGAGAATAACATTTTTTATTGCTTGATCTTTTAAAAAAGGGAAAAAGGGGTCAAACTTTCTAGACACAAACAACAAACAGTTGTTCTCTTCTATTTGTTTTCCTAGAAATAAATTGCCAGGCAGAATGCCAAATAAATCCTAGCTAGCAATACCATAATACACCCTAAGGTATTTATTAACTGTAGCCATCTAGCTCAGTGGTTACAGGACAGGAGTCCTGGATCCAACAGTGCACCAATTGTCTCTCCCCACTCTCTACCCCATTTCTTTTTGTACGGTGCTATGGACAGTGTGATAGACAACATGCACACTAATTCTAAATTACTTTTTTGGTAATTTATGGAAACAGTTGTTTGTTTCATAGTTATTGGGTAGATGATGATGAAATTAAAAGGATGAAAGGATGGGAAAAAAACAGTTCAGATCATAGCCACAGCACCATACATTTAAAGAATAATGATTTATTCAAAATCGTAAATTGTTACTTTCAACCATTAGTATCAGGATCAGTTTAATGATCTTATAAAAACTTGTATTGTGTCACTCCCATTTATCTAATCACTCTACCACTCAGCTTGAACTCTACTGGGTCCTATAGCTTCTATTGGCCCATTGCCAGGAAGACCCTTCCACCTCGCCTTTGATAGCCTATCAGTGTCTTTGCTCTGCAATACAGTTGACCAATCAAAGGATCCAGAGTCCAAAGTGGCCACCTATCACCGTGGTTATCGGAAATGGCCATTATGGCTCATTACAATGGAGTGTGCTCATAACGAGGTGTGTAAGCGAGAGCCATTAACAAGGATGGACACATCACAACCTTATTACAATTGCAGTTCTCCAACTCTTGCTCTGTAATAGTAATTCTTTGTATTGTAGTGGATCAGTGAAATAAAATGTTATTAATGTGTTAGATACAGTAGCAGCTCTAAAAAAAACATGTGTTGGTGTTTTGCTTTGTACAGTTTGTCTCCTCAGCAGCCCTGACCCTTCTTGACAGGCTTCCTCCCTAAAAGTATTCATTTTATTAAATGAAATAACTTTGTTAAAGGCAATGGTGGCACAAAACATAGGCCCACATGTATTGGCTATGTGTATGCCAAAACAAACAACCAAAATTATAAACTGGCTTAATAGATTATAAACGGGTATTTTCCTACAGTACATCTTAACAAATCTCATGTGAAAGTGCATTAAATAATGCAGTATATTGAAGGGTAGCAGTCAGTGCAATGTCCCAATCTATGGGCCCAGTCAGTTATTTAATATTACTGGAACAGTGTGTGTACAAAAGAGTTTTGTAATTATTTATGTTTAAATGTGTGCAGTTAATAGAGTTTTCATTAAGTTCTAGTTTCCATGGTTACTACTAAACGAGAGAGTGTCATTTGGAGCTGCCCTCTAAGCTGCTACTGGAGCTGTCAACCTGTGTGTCTCAATCCTGTGTATTTTATCCTAAAGTGTGCATCCATGACCACACAAGTTTCCTTTGTAGATAAGTTTTACCTTGCCTATCTGTTGTTAGCACACAGACTACACATAAGCTAATGTGAAGCGGTCTTATGTAACTACTGGCCTAGCTGTTAACTATGCTCTAGTTACAGTAGCTTACTGCTTACTCACCTGTTCCCTGTTTAGTTTTGTATTTAGTATTTCTTTGTACCTATTCCTTTGATTGTAACATAGACTGTAATGTTGTGTATTCCTTTTCTCTGTCTGTGTTACAGAATATCATACGTTCAAGTTACACACTAGCTCCTCTTGGTCTACTCCTTTATTGCAAGCATACAGGTTATCCTGGCCCTAAAAGTGGTGTTCTAGCCGACACTCAAGTTGAAGACAGGAATATATTTGAGCAGTGCCTCACATTTTACGTATAAAGATAAATTCCGAGCTTTTCTCCCCTACAGTGTGTGTTCTTTTTTTAGTTTCTGGGGACAGCTCTATCTTAGTAAAATGTAAGTGGACTAAAGTGAGTTAGTGTCAAAGGCATATTTGTATTATTATTTATTATTATGATGAATAATAGTCCAGTTTAGTTTAAGAGAAGCAAAAGTGGAAACTGTAGGTTCTGAACAAGTTCATTTGGATGTAACAAGGCAAGGCAAGTTTATTTGTATAGTACAATGATTTACAGAATAAGAAAGACATTAAAATCACAATTCAAACAAATACAAACATAAAAAATCATCATTAAATTAACATTAAAAGAGAAGAGTGCAGAATAAAAAAACTTTTCAGTCATATGCACAGCTAAACAGAACCGTTTTGAGCCTGGATTTAAACATTGTCAAAGTCTGTCTCACATCTTCAGAAAGACTCTTCCAGGTTTTAGCTGCATAAAACTGAAACGCTGATTCCCCATGTTTAGTCCTGACTCTAGGCACCAGTAGGAGGCCGGTCCCTGAGGTCCTCAGAATGTGAAATGGTTCATATGGCACTAACATGTCAAAGATGTACTTTGGTGCTATGCCATGGAGAGACTTGTACACAATCAGAGCTGCTTTAAAGTCTGTTCTCTGAGCCACAGGAAGCCAATGCAGAGACCTGAGCACAGGACTTAAGTGCTCGTACTTCCTGGTTCTAGGACCCGAGCAGCAGTGTTCTGGATGTACTGCAGCGGTCTTAACACTTGTTTTGAGAGGCCAATGAGCAGGCCATTACAGTAGTCTAACCTACTGGAGACAAATGCATGGATAAGTCTCTCCAAGTCTGGTTTAGACAGTATACCTTCGATTTTTGCAATGTTTTTTTAGATGGTAAAAAGCTGCAAATTGATTGATTTGATGTGGCTGTTAAAGTCTGAGTCCATTATTACCACTAGATTTCTAGCCTGATTTGAAGGTTTTAGAAAGAGAGACTGGAGATGACGGCTGACACTTTCTCTTTGTTTCTGTGGGCCAAAAGATTATGATTTCTGCCTTATTATGACTTCTGCCTTATCTGAGTTTAGCTGGAGAAAGTTGTTTTGTATCCACACACTGATGTGTTGGATACAGTACCTGAGTGAATTCACTGGATCATATTCACCTGCTGCCAGCGAGACATAGATCTGAGCTGCATCTGCATAGTTGTGGTAGGATACATTATTGCTGCATATTAACTGGCCCAATGGCAGCATGGAGAAAGAACACAAGGGGGTCCCAGGATTGACCCCTGGGGGCACACCACACGTCAGGGTCATGTGATCTGAGACACAGTTTCCAATTTCAATGAAGTTCTCCCTGTCTATGAGATAGAACTTGAACCAGTTAAGTGCAGTACCAGAGATGCCAACCCAGTCCTCTAGAGGATCCCATGATTGACAGTGTCACAAGTAAAAGTTAATGTAACAATATTAATGTAATACCAACATAATATTAAAAGTTGGTTAAATTCATATTATTTTCAATAAATGCAAATTACAATATGCCAATAATACATAATCGCCGCTGACAAAGTTCACTATGTAACAATACTGGTCGAGAGTACGCTACATGTGTCTTCATGGGCATGTTATTGTTTTACCCAGAATGTTCCACAGCATGGCATGGCCTGCTGACGTTACCTGCTTGTCCCCATGGAGATAGATACATTTAATGCCATATTATAGAACATTCCAGGCAAAACAATTGCATCTAGAGACAAGCAGGTAGTGTACGCTTCACCAAAAAATTGACCTTGGGGGTTTAGTATTTTAGCAGGAGGACACAAAGACATAATGGACAGCAGCTGCCTAAAAAATGTAAAATTATTGTTTATTTTGAAGAAGCTTGGCTGTGGTGGACATTATGTTCCTCAGACTGGATTTATCCAACAATGGAAACATCTGTATGAAAATAGACCATGTTAATGCACAGACAATGCAGGGTCAAACAATGCTTTTGTGGAAGAGGGAAGACAGGAGGACGCGACAGACAGGAAGGACAAAGAGACAACCACTGGGTGCCGTGACTGTAACTGACACACCCTCCTCCCACTGTGGGCCACACTATACTATACAAAGTCAAAGTCGAAATATACTTTTAAGCAAAAACTGCAATTCAGTTGAAACTAAGGGCGCTTTCACACTTGCAACCTTTGGTCTGGACTTTTGAACATTCCTGTTGGGTTTGGTTCAAACTCCAGATGTGAATCTGCAGACCGTGGTCCAAACAGCCAGTCCTTTGGTCTGGGAAAAAGTGGCGGTCTCAGTCTGGACCACGGTCTGGTCTGGTGCAGTGTGAACGCAAAGGTCCAGATTTTTGGACAAAATTCAGGAAGTGACACGTGCTCGATCACGCACAGACGAGCGAATGTGTGGAAGACAGAGGCCAAACATGAGGAGAAAAAGAAGAGATGAGTATTGTGCCTCTTAGTTTCATCAAGTGTCAAATTAGCAAAGTTAGGCTTCCAGACAAAATAACTGCAAAACACTCTGCCAAAATATAGCCTGCTGCTTGTTTGAGTTAAAGATAAGCCTTATTTGGCCACATATGCGCATACAAAACCGCATGCCAGCGCTAAGCCAATGAGATAGGTAACTCTTTACACTCTGATTGGTCTTTTGTCCTGTCAATCTATATTTTAGCTCACCATCAAGCCCTAGCCTCGCCTTGCTTCTGTTAACTTCTCAAAACAAAGGAAAAAAACGTTTGTGGGTCCTCTGTACTCTGTGCGTTTGCGAGGCGCGCTCCCGTTGTCATGACAACAGTAGAAACGAGGCCAGACAAAGTCCGATAGTTCAGATTTGAGGGAGGTAGTATGAAACCAAAAGTGCAGGGAATGAACGAAAATAATAGAACACTGTAAATTCTAAGTCCGGACCTTGGTGCAGACTTTTAGGTGTGAATCAGCCCTTAGTACCAACTCAAAGAACTACTAACATAATGTGTTCATAACTTCAAACCAGCAGCGGTTCCAAGCCAGACTGACTGAGGGTGACTTACAAAAGGTACAAAGACCATATTCTTTCATTGTCATTATTTAACCTGCTGTCTCAAATGAGGGGGCAGACATATTTAAATGAGGGTGTAATGCACCCTTTTGCACTCCTGTAGATCCTGGCCTGCTTAAAACTTTCCATTAGTAGATTATTATTAAAAGATTTCCCAATCAGTGAAGTATATTTTGTTTTAAATTTATCCTCCCTTCTATATGTTTAAATAATACATTTTTTCAATAAACACTATTTTCACATTCTATTGAATTAAAAGTTGCTGACTCTGGACTCCTTCCATGTCATGGCCTTTCAGCACAATGCAGGAAATACTCGTGCATATGGACAGATGGCTATCAGCACCAGTCTTTTCTCTGTGACATCATCTCAGTGTGTTTAGCCTGTAGCTGTAACAATGAGACAAACAAACAGCTAGACAATACAACAGGATAAAAAAAACCCCAAAAAACTTAACTGAGCCAAAACTATATATATATATATATATGCATGCCTTTTTTATTGTCTTGTCAGCATTGTTGTATTACACCAGTCTGTTATGTCTAAAAAAAGTCTACAGACTTGTGATCTTGGGCATTTCCTAAATAGTTTCAGTCTGGTCTTTATCTTTATCAGAGGTATTTTAATACCACACGTAAATTACAAATATTAATATGTTGAAAATTGCACTAGCTCTGTGTTGTATGAAAATATGATAATGGTGTGCATGGAGATGGTAAAGGGGACTACTTTTTGAATTAATCATTTTTTACTTTATTTTAAATCCTCCAGAACTAATAGTTTCACAACTTGCCTATGTGTTCAATTTGGCCTGATGCATTGTAACTGAATTGCTTGTCACTATCTTCGTATATCATGTCAGTAATGATGCTGTTGTGTTTGGAATACAGTGTTGCAGGAGCACACTTGTTGCTCAAGTGTCTATGTGCATATGATCATCAGTAGCATTAGTTCTAGTGTCACGCTGGGATGAGGACTCAGACCTGCCCCAAACTTCTCTGTTACTAAAATTTCATTTACTTTTCATTTATCTTTATTTATACAGGGAGAGGCCAAGGAGAGTACCAGACTCTCTTTTTCATGAGCGCCCTGTTAAAATACAGAACAGTACAAACAAAAACAAACTAAACAAATAACTACATAGGTCCATTTAAAACATTTAAAACAGGTGCAGGTGTGACTATAAATGTCACCACATTATTAAAGTACATTAGTAGCACCTATGTATTCAGTTTTGCATGTCCTTGATATGTATTCCATTTTTAATATAAAGCAATGGTCTGGCAAAACTTCCTTCTATCCTTGTTTGGTCCCTATATTTATCCTGCTTTTATTTACACATAGAAATTACATTGAGAGTGGCGCCTCAGGGTCATCAAAATCTCTGTTTATGCCAACCATTGTTATCCATGTACAACTAATAAACAAGCAAAGCAGGACGCTGCATGTACGTGAATTGTATTGTTTAGTTTTACGACCTATTCTGAGATGTCTGCACCTCTTTATCTCAACTACTCATCTAATCATTTCATAATGGATAAGGCTTCTTATGCTTTTTCCCAAATTCGTTCCTTAAAACGTGCCAAAAATTACAAACATCCATAGAGACTCAACAATATCTGAATATTCAGACACAAAGCCTAATGTTATTGTTATGATCACTATACCAGATCATATCAATAATATGTTTGACACCCTTCTACAATGTTTTAGATTTTTCTCTTTCACCAGTAGGGCAGATGTTATTAAAAGCATTCAGTAACAATATTATTATTATTATTAAGACAGGGAGGTCAGTTTACATGTACTAGGGAAGCTGTGGATCTGATAGCTACACACAAACAGTACAATGGTGGAGCTATGTTTATTTGACTCATGGTTTATTGTTCATAACTAGATTAATTCAGGCCTAAACAATACAGGCTGCTGCTGGGACTTGATATTCAACAAAGGGATGTTTTTAGACACAACGCTTACATAGTCACAAAAATAAACTTTATAGATTTCATATTGCATGAAACTGACTTTTTGAGGTTTTATCCACTTTTTATCATACATAACAGTTATGACGTTTGTTTTTTTGTGTTTAGTTCACTCTTGGTTAATCAAAGGTAAAAAAATATATATATATATTTATTCATTTATATTTATTATGATACCATCTTCAGATTTAAAAATCAATGAAAGAGTTTTTTTAGGGATCTGTAAATGAAATGTAGTCTAATTTTTAAAGTGTATAAGTCATTCAAACTATGAAATTATATTCATGTATTTTTATATATTGTAGTTGGATTGAATGTTTTATCCCATTTACAACTTCAAAAAATAAAGCTTATTGTCATTGAAATCTTTCATTCTACTCATCTGATCAGTCAACTGTGCTGATTGCAGCTCATTCTTGACACACTGCCAGCCGGTCTAGAGCACTACTTTTCATTCTTTTGAAGATGCAGATGTGGTGGATGTTGACATGAGCTTTTGCGTAAATAAAATCAAAGACACTACAACTGTGTGTCAGAGCAGCATTGTGACCTAAAGCTGGTGTTAAACCTACGTGACTCTTGTTGTGTCTAAACATTACTCAGGGGTTTGTATTGTTTATTTTCCTTTACATTTAAGGCGTTCCTGAACATATCCTCTTAATCTCAAGTGCTACTCTTAACGTCATTCTAGTGGTCCACCCACAGTTTCCACACCCACCCAGGCACCCACTGCCCAACATGTGCTCAGTGGTAAGTGTTAGAGCAAAACTTTTATGACGTCATTTGTATAAAATAATTATACTGTATAAAAATAAGCATTATAACGTTACAACAATGTACAGAGAACTTACACTACATCACAGTTATTAGAACCAGAGGTGAGACCAGGTCCTTGTTTTGCAAGTCTCGAGTCTCAAGTCCCAAATCAGTGGCCCATAAGGCCAAGATCCTCTGCTTTGAGCTTTAAGTCTTTTAAGTCTTTATAACAAAAATATATATATATATATA
>KN477389.1:9891-76445 GCA_000787095.1 Periophthalmodon schlosseri
ATAGCTTACTATATCCAGTTATTTGAATAGATCCATGGCTGGAATGCTCTGAGGTCGGAACTCGTAACGTTCAACTGGGAAATATCCAACCTCCCACTTGCCTGAAACACAGCCTTAGGCTATGCAATCACATTTCTGATTATGATTTCAATTATTACTCTATTCTAGTACAAATTGCCTCCTGTTTAGAATGATGTGTGCGCTTGTTCTGCCCCTCAAAATCTGGAGCAAAGACACTTGCCAAAATTTTTTACAAAACATTAAAAATGAAACAGAGGTAAATACATATTGGCTAGAAGTAATAGTTTGAAAGAATTGTGATTTCAGTTGTGAGCCCAGTATGTGTGTAGGTAGGTGAAAAGGTTTTCGGAACATTAAGCCTTGAATGCAGAACAATACAGGATTACTTAAACATGCATGAATAATGGTGGACTCTGAGTAAACTAATGATGAAGGAGCACTGTTAAAACATGGCTAAAGTCTGTCAGACTGTCCAACCACAAAAGGAGGAAGTAGGTTTTTAAACCTATCTAACGTCTTCCTAGCTCTCACAAACCCTTTGTTGTATCACTAGTTTTCATATGCATTGTTTTTTTGGACACTCGCACAGCTTTAGAACAGCTTTTCCAGCCAAAGCGTCATACAGTGACTCACATGGCTCTTTCTTACAAATGTGAATAGATAAAATGTAGTCTAATTGGAACAAGACAGTGTGTTGTGGTCAGATTTTTATCACAAATTTCTACTTTTACAATATGCTTCCTGGAATGGGTAGTTTTCAGATTTGAGAATGTGATGATGTCATACTCCCAGATGGGGGCAAGAGCCAGTTTTTCCCAGTGATCACATTGTACTTTACAATGAAATATCCAAAGGTAAATTCATAAATGTTGAATCTGATTATTTCTATTAGTAACTAGACCCAAGAACTAAATATATTACAACAAAAATCAGCATTTTAACAATATAAATTTTAACTGCCCCCCATCTGTGTTAAATCTTATTGGTCTGTAGAATATTATGATGTCATCTGCATCAGCAATAAGTATATTAATCTATATAATAATCTTACAAGTATCCACATTTCAAACTCTGCCCCTCCAGGTGTTTCTCATTACACCTGGCTGTAATCAGGGCAGTCGTGCGTGATGTCACCAACTACTGGAAATTGCAGAGGCCACTGAAGGCAGCACAAACTTAGATTTAGGCGTCTTTGACCAAAAAGCTGCAAAAAATGACTAGGAACAGTAGATAATGCTGTTAAAACACTATATAAACAGTTTAGCAGTGAAAAAAGATGGATTTAGTGTTTAGTTCCACTTTATCTGATAGAGATATCCCTTTTTCACAGCCACTTGGCATCAGTACAGCCTCATACTCTTCGTATCACAGTTTTATAAGGCATTACATGTGTGTGTTTGTGTGTGTGATACCGAGTCCTCACCACAGCTGGGTTCCTGGCCGCTCTCTGCTCTCTGCTCCAGATTGAGCGATGGAGCATATGTGGAGTTTCAGTCTGGGACGCATAACTATCTGTCCTCCTCCAGTCTGTACTTCCTTCAGCCTCATGCTTCAAACTCCAGTGTTCTCGGCTCAACTGCTTTCTAGTGATTTCTGTCAACAGAGAACAAATGGGTCATTAAGTGCTCCCTAAAATGTGATGAATACAAGCAGGTGACGGACTTTAAGTATCTTTTACATTGTAGATCTAAGCTTAAGTGCATCCCAGTGCTTTAGTGGTCACATATATTTAGTCCATTTCCCTCTCCAGAGCTGAAAGTTCTCCATTACACCCTGTGATGTCATTGCGTGCTAATCCAGGAAGAGATTCTTGGTGCATACCTGAGTCTAAACAGCTTCATCAGACTCATTTAGGTCATTTTAATACAACAACTGCCATTGCTCGTATGTATCTAACTTATAGCAGCTCGTGTCCTCAGCCTCATTTAAACTGCGTCACTCATCCGTCTTGCTGGCAACCGATCACTTTTTCCCCATACAGATGCAGACTGCAAATATTATACAGTAGTTCAATAAACCGGGATAATGCAAAATATATGGAGTGCTAATGATTGCGTAACAGCTAATATATGACATACTATATTGCATACTGCAGCGCTAAATGAAGTAGTCCTTAAAGTTTCTAGGCGGTTCATTTTTTCCTGTCTGCTCTGAGAACCACACACTAGCCTAAGTGTTCTTGGGTGGTCATAATTTCACATTCACAAACACTAAACTGGCATCTTCATATTTGCCCTGAGCAGACTGAGGAGTGAATGAGAGGCTTTCTACTGCAGCCTCCAAGGTGGTCACACGCGTCCAGGCCCAGAGGCACACACAGACACAATGCGTTTCCATAGCAACGTTATACAAAAACAACTTCTAAATCTTTCCACAACTTTTCAGCGTCAGTGTGTGGTGAGGGTGAGCAGTCTAAGCACATAGGAATAAGTCCATGTTAGAAGTCTACACTTGAGTTATGGGGTACAGTTACATGGTGGCATTAGTGTGGTTCATGCTTAATAAATAGTAAACACAACATGTGGATGTGGAGGGGACAAATTACCAGTACATAATATCGAATACATTTCATTACATTTTAAGTATACAGCACATTCAAAAACAGGTAAAAGAATTCTGCTGCAGTTGTTGTACCATCATTGTGAAAATAAAAAATAAAAACAATGATAGTACTGATGTTTTATTGCTTGAAAAGTTTATGGACAACTTATGAATATGAAAATGCAAACAAAATGCTACTTAAATCTGTGTTTTTGTATTGATTAAAGAAGGGGTATTAGACCATGTTACCTTATACTGTTTTAAAAATGCTATATTTTCTGCAAACAACATATTAAAATGTTTAATTAGTTTCAGTTTTGCTTTTGCCGCTTTGAGTCCCCCCTTCAGAATGATATCACAACACAATCAGCGTGCATCCTGCTAATGAAAGTCCTGCACATCGCATCAGGTTTGTGAAGTTGTAGTATATTGTTTTGTATCATGTTTTTGTATATTTATGGCCATATTTTACAGTGATTTAACCATTATCAATGTTGACAGTAGACGCTTTGTACATAAACTGTTGTCTTAAAAAGGCTTTATAAATTTTAACTAATAGCTGAATAAACACTAACTACATACCAGTTGCCACTTATATGTGGTCCATCCTTGTCATTTTGTCAAGACATTTTACAAGTCCGGTCTGTGGAGAGGCAAGCCTGCTCACAGCAAGGATGCAAGTGTTATATATATATATACTATGGCCACTACTCTAGAACTATAAATCAAGGATGGGTTGGGGCATATTATTGGTACATTTTAGCCAGACTGTAGCCCTGATTTAGTGGAATTTGAGTATATTACTTAACTTTCTTCCGTCTTCTTGCTTAGGCCAATCCAAGCCGTGGGCACCTCCTCTGAGTGATTAAGAGAAGACAGAGTGCTGCTCAGAAACCCCTCACAGGTCTTAATAGTGACGTGTGTTTTCCCTGTATGAGGTTAAGTGCTCTCCACGGGTCACCTACAAACACATGTCAGGATGCCCTGCCACAGCACAGGCCTAATAAAACCAGTCCATGAAGTAAGGAATTACACTGCACCGCTGGGACACCTCTGCCCCATCATTCAATGTCTTTTTAAGCGCAGGGCGTGTTGGATTTCTACTAGGGAACAATATATGGTAAAATGACTGATATCACAATATTGGCTGATGTAATAAACGCATGAAAATAAATATATCGCAACAAAAAGTTCTCCATTTTACAAAAGTGTACTGTTTTTGGAAAGTAAGATGGACAAAAAGACAGATTTTGTTCATGATTTTCCTTAAGTTCTACATCAGACTTTGGTTGGTCTTGGTTTTGTCTTTAGATTTTATTTTGACCTAGTTTGACTTGTAAATGAAGGAATGTGCATTTTTTGTTTTAGTTTAACTGATCTCATTGTGCCAAAAAGTATATTCAAATATCACAATAATATGGTCATGATACAAAACATGCATATCGAAGTTTTTCTCAAATTCTGCAGCCCTAATTTTTATTTAGAGGTGAAAAGGAACAAGTTTATGACCAACAGGCACAAGACAGATCAGCAAAATCTAGTAAGAAATTATTACGAGTTTATTTTAAATTACAAAAAGCAGCCGTCTGAATTCAACTTTGTCAAACTTCTTGTGGTTTTGCAAAATGGTCACTACATAAGTGCGCATGTCAAAAATGTTAAGATATGCTTACTGTGCAAAAAAAGTGCTATGAATATGAACTATAGTAGTAAATAATGATTTAAATACATTCATTCAGGTTTTCCCTAAATACAAAATTTGTGAAATTTACTGGCTATTTCCCAGTTCTCTTTAATAGTTGAGTAGACTAGTGTCCATTCTAACAGTCTTGCATAAGAAAAGAAACGGTTAGGATTAGTCCCAAAAGTAAATGACTTCTCAAGGCAATTACACTTTTTCTCATTTGGTTTGGCTCAGGTGCCAGAGCAGAAAAGCAGTCAAAGTCTCAGAACAGTCACAATCGTTTACTGTCTCATATTGTTTCAGTAACTGCGTTTCCATCCATACAAAATTACCACATTTCCAAAATTTGCATCAGAACACTTTTGTATAAAAGTTAGCAGGTTGTTTAAATTGTTATAATGTTATAGATATGTTTTAACACCAAGCTAAAGCCTGCTGTCCCTGTCTTTGCCAAGGTACTGCACTGAAGTTTAAAACACAATGCTGGACAAGAATAGACTTTCTCTACTTCTTACTCTTACTCTGCTAATGAAGATTAGACTGTGAGTGTGTGTTATAGTTGGCCAACATCTTTAGTTTTTAACCTGAACCTCAAGCATTGTGCAGTGTTTGTTGGAATATGCTCCTCTGGGGGATTTTGGGCCAAGAATAACCAGCAACATTTTGGCTTTGTTCATCACCTGTGTGAACTCTGGTCCGGTGCAGGTATGTAGCCCGACAATAACGTGGGTTTTATATTCATTTCCATCTTCCAAAGTGTTCTTTAACTGCTATGTGCAAAATCCACCTAAAGCGAGTGAATAAGCTTTTATGTGGATTAAGGGTTTTAAATGCACAAAATTATATTTGTGCATTTCCAACTCCAATTACATATGCAAATCTTCAAAATGCGCATTAAAAATAAGATGACGACAACGTAACTAGTGAGCGACTGTTTGACTAGAAGACTGTCTTTAAAGCATAAAACTGAAAAGATCACTTCAATTTGTGTAAATCTAAAAAATAAAAATCTAGCACCACGATATAACAAAGGTGAACATTTACAAACATGGGGTAGGCCTGATTTGTTACATTCTGCATTAAACTGATTCAAAAGGTACAAAAAAGATGAAAAAACTAAACAGTAGATTGTCTGACATGATGTTTTCCAAAGACATTTTAAGTGACGTTACTACTTAGGCTTTTTCGAGTCGATGGGATGATTATCAGTTTATGTGTGTAAAAAGTAAATCGTGAAGCTTGTGTCCAAAAGCATGTTGTGGTTTCCTCTGGACTTGAGTGAGGCTCAGCAGTGTCTGTTCAAGTTCTCCACAGTCTAAACATTCAAAGAGTTCAGTGTCATTCTGTGTTCAGCCTAATAGGCAAAGATGACGTCGTACATCATCTGGTGTCCGTTGTCCCATGCGTACAGTTTTTTGTCCAGAGGGCAGTAGCTGAGCTGGGCTGTGTGCTGGTGTGTGCTTGTGAACGCTAAGAGAGGCACAGTGTGTGTAAATGTGTGCGTGTCGAAGGCGTATGTCACATTAGCATAGCGATGCTGTATGTTGTCCACGGCATAGAGCACGCCACAAACCAGGAAACTGTTCCCGTAGCGACCACGGCGCAGACCAGTGCGGAAGGTCTGGATTGGCTGCAGGTCTCGTGGGCGGAGATGAGTGAGCAGGATCACTTCCTGATGGAAACCTTCCGAGTCCAGGGCAGGATACAGCACCCACAGACCTGACTCGTCTACGGCAAACTCCACCTGAAAACACAGCCATGCAGATAGAACGCTTCTTCAACCAACCTCAAGATCTCAGCCAAGGGTCATTCACAAGTCAGATACACCAATGTTATAGCTTCATTGAGCCCTCACAAAAAAAAAAAAAAATCATGGTTTGCTTTCAAGCTATTGGCTTTTAAACCTAGTTAATATGTTTAAATCCAAGTCTAGAAATGTAGAGAGGTGTAAAGCATTACACTACACTACAAGCCCTGTATTCCAAGTGGGGGATGGTTATTTGAACAGAGCACCTGAATAATACGATTCAATTGTCACTGAGGGTAAACACTGCCTTGACTATAGGATCTTACTTTTTACTTCGGTGCCACAATATTCTTTGCCTAGTTTTACTCATCTTATCAAAATGATTTATCTAACTTACCTTATCTGAACTTATGAAATGCCAAATTTACCATGGTGGTTTAACTGTCTCATGGAGCAAATCCACAAATCCAAGTATTTTCCACAGAGCTGCTCCTGTGGCCCTTTCATCCTCAGGTGATTTACACTTATTGTTTCTCACGTTCCTAGCCCTGCCCATTTCTGTCATAAATCATTCTGTTTGCTAGGAAATACCATAAATCTTACCTCTGAATGTGTCCTGTGGGCCTGCTCCTCCAGCAGGGCGTCATGCAGTGTGGTCCAGGCCGCCACTAGTCTGCGCCGCAGGTCAAAGCGGATGATGTCGCGGCTGAAGGCGCGGTTGTAGAAGAAGGCCCCGTCATAGACCACGTGGCACGTCCCAGTGAAGCTGTACGGCAGCTTGTACGAGTTACTGGGCTTCCCTGCACAAACATACACGCAGCTGCTTAGCCTATTACGTGCTGTTTATGAGTGCCTTATATAACAACTGTAGCCGTCAAATAACAGAGGAAATGTCACTTCTGCAGCACCCAGCCCTCGGGCTTGACACAGGTGTGCAGACATTTAACTCAAGAACATACAGTTCCTGAGTCCTTTTTTAAATTATCCAAATATGTATTATGTTTCCCATTAAAGCATGTAATCTCATAGGTCATTAACATGTCCCCCTCAAATAAATCTCCAATCCTCCTCACCGTTCAGTAAACATTGAGCCCACTATATTGGATGTTTACCTATTGTGAATCTAGGATTATGCCATAAAGAAGCATATTTTTGCACATATGGGACACGCTTGCATTTTTATGAACCTCCAGTCATACCATCTTATGAATTTAAAAATAGGATTTTGTTGCTTATTCTCATTGATCTCATTTCAAACATCAATTGGTGTGAAAGGAAAGGTCAAATCTTGTCGGGTAGAGCGAGTCTTTCACATCACTTTACTCCACCTTTCTAAATATTTTGTCTAGCACTTTTGCAGAATTAGCTGATATAATATCTTCAATGGAATGGTCCTCATAGTTTTAAAAAATTCTGGAAAAACTTTTTGCTGCAGAACTTGAGTTATTTATTGGGAAAAAATACTGTCTGAAAGTCAATATAGCTTCAGAGGTAAGGTAAGGTAAGGGAAAGGTAAGGTACAAGGTACATTTGTCCTTTGTCCAAATTTGTATTTGACACATCCTTCAATGCCGCTGGGGCAGTGCTGCGCCCAAGACCCATCTACAGATCTTGAGCTAGGCTTGGTGGTCCACAGGGGTCAGTAGTGGGCCCAAAAATGTTCTGTTTCTGAAGATAATAGAAACTGTATCAGAAGAAATTACCAAACGAAAAACTCAAAGTTTGAGTTCTAAGAGGATTATAAAAAAGGAGATTAAAACTATGCTTTCTTGAATTCAGTTCAAGAAAGCATAGTTTGAAAAATGAAAAATGTTACTTGTTATAGTTTGTTTATGTTTCTCAAACATAGTTTGACTTGTTAAAATTTCTCTTTTTTCATTGACAGCTTTAATTTTACCATATTTCTGTTTTTTTGGTTCTACTTTTATATTGAGTTTTCAAAATGTTTAATCTTTCTGTATGACAATTTAGTGTATACTAATACTAATGTGGTGCTTTACAGAATAAATGCAGTAAATTCATGTTGAATTTAGTAAATATCTTATTTTTTTTATAATATAGACAATAATATGTCAGTTTGACTGTGGCAGGTCACAAGAGTCACCTAGCAATTAGAGAAACCTTTGTGTGCAGTCCCACATTTAGAGACATTTCACAGTCGCTGCTCTTGAGGTCAGAGTGTGGAGTTGTCAGAGGGACTTTGTGGGGGAGGGGAATTAAGAGTATGAAACATTCTCCTGACAGATTCTTCTCAGATATAGGCCACAGACCATACAAACATACAAAACAAAATGTAAGAAATGACAATATATATTGAGTTTCCAAAAAAAAGAGGAAATAAAGTTCACAGATCCAACTATAGCTGATCTTTTCTGAAGGTTGTAAAAATACTTCTTGGACCACAGTTTGTATCATAAACACAGAGTACTAAAAGCCTCAGTCTCTGGAGGCAGCCTTGGGGTTATCTGCACACCACATTTACCACAACAAAAGATCTATTCATGAGTAGCAGCTTATTGTCTGCAGACAGCCATGCAGTGCTACTTATTTCACAATTCTGTCTCTATCAAATGTGTATTTTCTCTTCTTACTTGTAGTGTTGGAAAAACCACATAATAAAACAGCTTTGACGCTGCTGTCTTGCCTGTGAAAAGCAGGGCTCCTGTAGAAGTGAGGTAGAAACAGCTGTGGCTGTAAGCCTTTTATGGTTTCAAAGACTGTAAGCACAGATTACAAGTCAACTTTTCTGTGCTGGGGTGTAGATATAGCTAAAATGTTTATGTGTAAATTCCATGTAGCATAAAGAACTGCCTCCCCGTCGGGGAATCGAACCCCGGTCTCCCGCGTGACAGGCGGGGATACTCACCACTATACTAACGAGGACAGCCATAGAGAGAACAGGGTGGGGGCGGGTCTTAACTCTGCCCTGTCCCTGTCTGACTGCCTCTGCTTTTGCTGTTCGAGAGCATTTTAACATGGTTCTGTTGGCTGTTTGACTCTGTAATCATGTGTAACAAGGTCACGCAGCATGTTATTTGCCATGAAACCATATTTGAAGACGTATTAACACAGTGAGTTCTTCCTCTTTGTTGAAAGTAGATCATGTTACGTGCCACTGACATGGCAGCAGAACACCTAATGCTTCAGTATTTCTTTCACTTCTTTTTAAGTTAGCAGAACACCGTCAGTGTGGCACATTTAACCTCAAACTACAACCCAAGCCCTAGCCCATTTTATTGCATTTCCTACGAGGATGTTTTGTCTGAAGAGACCTCCCCTAGTGGGAAGTTTAAGAACTGCAGCTGGATATGCCATGTGTACTGTTGTTGTAAACTAATCTGATAAAGACTACAAAACTCTAAATAGGCCCAACTAAATACCTGATTTGAAAGTGTCCATGTCTCTGAACTCCTGCAGGATGTTGCCATAATGACCATCAGTCAGGTAGATAACACTACCATGGCCTCGCGCATCCCTCATCCAGGCTCCATCCGGTAAACCGTAAGTGTTGTGCTGGACAGGTTCAGAAATACTGGCCACAGTGTCTTTACACACACCTGGAACAACAGTTACAAATGTTTATTACATTTACATTCAGTAGGGAAATTCACAGGAATACATCTTTTAACATAAGTTCTAAGAATCTAAAATAGTGAAACATTCATGATTGAAAACCTACTAGGTTCTGATTTAGTCATTTTTTATTCTAATCTTAACTGTTTGATTTGATGACTATTGGGTTTATGGGCCTTTTAAATATATATCTAGGTCTGATAAATACAGTAAATTGAGCACAATATCACAATGCATTTTGACTCTGGCTATATACCTATACTAAACTACATCAAGGTTTTTCATTTTCACACATATTTGTGCAAATGTTTCAAGTACTAAACAACTGAATATCTATAATATTAATTTTAATGTATAAACATAATAATGATGCAACTATAGGGACACACATCAATCAACCATATACATGCCTTGACCTATATCAAATAACCCATTCTAAGCTTGAGTTACCAGGTTTCTTTGTGGGCATGGGCTGGTCAGCTGGGCTCTCAGTCCAGCTCAGACGAGTCTTTACACCAGGCAGGAGCTGTGTAGGAGAAGCACTGATGGGTCGTCCCACATCCGCAGGAGGAGAGGGCGCTGTGGTCCTCGGGAGGGGGACTGAGGTCGCTGGTTTGGTTGTAGTCATAGTGGACCATGTAGGAGCTAAAGGAACTTCTGATGATTTTGTAGTCACAGGAGGAACAGTAGAGCGTGTTGGGGGGAGCTCGTCAGATACTAGCAATTCAACTGAAACAGCATGAACAATCAGAAGATAACATAATCACACAAACACACAAACCCTGCAAATTTAGGCTGAGTTCTTCTCTCAAGCGGAAAACACTCTGTTCCACCTTGTGATGTCATATGGTAATACAGAAAGTGCTCCTCTGTGTTTTCAAACTCCATACACCTTCACTAGAATCATTTGGATGATTTTTAATTTCTACTGAACTAAGGGTAAAAGGTAGCTGTTAACTTGAAATGTACCACCACATGACATCACAAGGTGGAACAGAGCATTTTGAGCTTTGGAGATGTAGACAGACTAATAATAAAGGGTTACTCAAACAAAAACACAACTCCAGGTATGTTTTTGAGGATCCATTTTGTGTAACATAGGACCTTTAATGTTTAAACCACATCTTACCATTTGTGTCTTTTGTATTCCTGGCCTGTGCTTTCTCTTTGATTGTCTCCTCTTCAGCTTTATAAAACGTAACGCCCTTGACGACCAGGCCGCTCTTGTCCTTGATGGTTGACTTTGTCTCGGGTTTATCTTGAAGAGGTTTTTGAATCTCTGTCTTATTTTTAGCCCACTGCTTTTCTTCATATACTTTCTGCATAAAACATAAATTAATATTCATACAGAGCCAACATTTTTGCAAAGGATCAACACAAGTCACGCTATCAGTTTGAACCATTTTAAACACATCTGAGCCTTGGTCATTTCTCTCTGTGATTAGTTTGTTGTTAAACTGAGTTGTCACTTTAGCTTCTGTCATATAAATAAATATAAAAAGAGCCAATCTTTTGAACGGCTCTTCAAAATTAACAGATCCAAAAGATTTGGATCTCATAAAAGAGCCAAAAGTACCATCAATAATTGCTAGTGAGAAAAATGGGAAACCAACTGCCTGACACTATCCCAGACACTTGATTCTCTGTCACGGCGCATTTTCAAGAGTGACAAAAACAGTAGGCAGAGATTGGAGAACTTTAAGGAAACAACTACAGGACACTATTCCAGCCAGTTGTTTCTGTGTCATGGTGCAATATCACAGTGGCAGGCAGGATTAAGTCGGCGAGGCTAAAAGTCGGCGAGGCTAAAAGACTCATGGTTTGAAATCAGGTCCAGGCCCTATAAGCAGTACAACTGTGTTACCTGTTTGTTGGTGCTGCCAGATCCGCCCTTCTGTCCCATTCTCTCCAAATCATTCACTTTCTTCTTTTTCTGTTGAGACTTCTTTTCTCTCTCTTTTTCCCTCATTCGTTCTTTCTCTTTTAATTTTTCTGCAAGACTACGAGCAAAAGTCTAGGAAGTGCAGATAGATGAGAGAATTACCAACAGCTAACACTGGATTTATCAGTGATATAAAAGTGTATTTGATGGGCTTGTCATGATAAATACTATATCGTTCAATATACTGTAGGTTAGATGGACCAATCATTTTTGGAGGTCACTTTTTCTTTGCACTAGTGGGGAACTTTTTGTTATTTTTCTGTTCTATGGATAGATTTGAGCTGTAGAGGGTTGAATTAACTTCTATGACTCATTGTAAACATAAACTAACTACTAAAGTGTTTGATTCTGCTATTTTTTCATTGCAGTTTGTGTTTATTAACCCTATTGCACATACAGAATCGTTTTTTTCGGGGATAATCCTGCTTTAGGGTTGTTGTGTCAGTGGCATAAATTATTTCCAATATTATTGTTTATCATCTATATTTTCTTTAGCAATATATCGCAGTTCAAAAATTGCTGTGACAGGCCTAGAATTGGATTTTTTTTTCTTGCAAATGAGCTCCTTACTTTCTCGAGGCTGTCGACTCTGGTCAGAAGTTTAGTGGTGACAGAATTCAACTTTAACAGGTCCATCCCGTACAAAGACCCCTCCAGCAGGTCTATTATGGTGGCAAGCTAAATCAGTGCAAAAATGGAAAATCAATGCAATGTAAAGAATATAAAAGTAGCAAATTAACATTAGTGGTTTGACTTAGTAATACATTTGCATTAGAGGTTGAGAGACATGTTTTTTTTCATGGCCAATGACAATTGTTTTGAACCCAGAGAAACCGATGATGTTGATATTTTTGTCCTGATAAACAGGAGAGATTATGATTATTTCCCCCAATTTATATAATTTGAATTTACTACAACCCTGTGTAGTAACGTTTTGTGCAGTGTTCAAATAAAGATTTTTTTAGGCAGCTGGTCGACCCAAACAAAATATCTGTCTCTGCTGCAGATTTAAGGCAGATAGACGATGCCCTTAAAAGTGCAAATATTTTCTCGGGGGCAGCAGTCTGAGTCCCTGCTTAGACTGCTGCCCCTGTGACCCGGCCCCGGATAAGCGGAAGAAAATAGATGGATATCTACCTCTAGTTTGCATATTTCATAAGTAGAGCTTAGTACTGTAAACACTGTATTAAAATGTATTTTATTAAGTACACTGTTTTAGTTAAATTATTATAACATCTTAATGAACATCATAAGATAGTCAGTAGTTTCATCCTTAGCGGAAAATCTCACCTTGATGTCATCCTTGCTGGCCTCTTGGAGCTTCTTAAAGCGGTACTCTCCTTCACAGGGGTTGACAGCAGAGGGAGGGGCCAAACACTCACAGCGTTTACAGTCTTTACCTGCGCTCACCGTCTCCACAGTGTAAACGTCCCGGACCGGCGCCCCTGTGTCACCGTCCTGCATGCGGCTGCAGTCGGAGCGTTTGATTGGTCGAACAATGCAGCGGCAAACACAGTCCGAGCCGGAGGATATGGTCCTCACTTTGTCGTAATCTCCCAGCAACTGTAACAAAACAAACAATCATTTTGGTAATCCATCTGAAATGTGCTGAAGTCCAGGTTCAAGTAATGCAACTTAAAGGTGCACAATGTAACTGCTGGTGGATGTGAATGTTCCATAGCATGGCATTAAACGTGTCAACCTTGCATTTATTCAATTACATGTAGGGGTGGGCTATGTGCAAAAAATTCATAACGCAATTTTCTTGGAGCCAGATCATGATTTTGTTTCACAGTTCATGTAAACTTATTTTTATATTGCCTTAAAGAGGTAACTAAAGTAATCTACTTCATACTTAATTTCAGTTGGTTAAATCCACCTGTCACTCACTCAGAGTCTTGCTGAGGCTGACCAATAGGAGGAGAAGTGTCTGTTTGTGCAAACATTCAAGACAAAATGAGCGAATCACAGTATGGTGATTTTACCAAAGTAGCAGATTGTCACAGAAATGAACTCACAATTACATTTTTATCACAATATGGCCCAGCTCTAATTACATGTTTTGTTTTTTTTGGTTTTTTTACATTGAAATTTCTTGAAAATTGAGCATTCCATCTCTCCACAGAGGGATAATAACGTATATCTTACCTTAATCTAATTTTGCAGAACTTCAAAACAACAATTTTGATATTATCTTTATGTTATATTGCTCAAACAAATTTTAAAGTAATTTCTTGTCACTTTTACAGTAAATAGAAACACAAAGGCCGTTAAAAGTATCCCACCCACCCCTGTGACGAGATGAGAACTGCAGCCTCTACCCACAACCAAACCAATGGCCATTTGGGTTTGGAACATCTACACTTTGAAAATTACATAACCAGCCACCAGGAAGAAGAAAGCCTTAACCATAAAACTTTCAACTGTCCAGCTGACTCACTGTGGTCTGGACAAGGTTCAAACAAAGTATTTTTAGTCAAGTGTAGAAAACTGTCGAATCTTAGATAAATCATTACATCTGATTTCCAATTTTATAATGGAAGAAATGGGGTTTAGGAGTGTCCAAAATCTTTCTGAGAATGGTGGAAAGTTGGTTGAAACTGCTGAAGCAAACCTGACAAAGGCTATAAATCAACCAGCTTTTTACGTCATCTTTTGAAGCAAAGTTCCAATACATTACTCCATCACAGATACATGTGTCAAAAAGCTAATACCGCAGTTACCTCTTTTTTAATAAACTTTTTAATCAGCCAATGACAAAATACATATTTTTTGCAAGTGCTGTTCAGTCTAATTTGGTGATTTGCAGAATTAGAATATCAAGTATGTCGTCTATAATTAAAACAATTAAAAATGACAGCAAAAAGAGCTGATTAAATATAAAATGAACAGAAATTCCTAGTTACCATGCAAACAAGGGTATACAGTCATATCTCTGCACTTTTGAGGTTAAAGTGACAGTATGTAACTTTCTGGAAGTGGCACATCACCTGCTTGATTCCACGAAAATATAAAGTTAAAACTACTGGAATATTTCCCATGGAGATATATAGCCTAAGTTACATACTATGGCTTTAAAGTGGTTAATTTTACAGTCCATTCACATACTTGAGTCTCAACCAAGACATTTACAGGCATATTTAGCATATTCTTGATGCAATGTTAAAATGTCATTTGAATAGTCTATTGTTATTGAGATGATGCAAAAATATCTCTATATTCACCACTGTCAGTATGGCCAGTCCCTATAAATAACAATTTTACTCATTTTTGCTCTCCATTTGAATAATAGTCTAGCACACTGATAAATAAATTTAAAAAGCATTTGTCACATTATAGTTCATTAATAACAGATGCTTTCCAAATCTTTACAGTAACAGTAGGCTACATTGTCTTACAAAATGGCGCCACTTTGAAAACAGGTGTGGCTAATTACCGTTAAATAATCATGTTATACACAGTCTGTGAGGGCAGGAAACCAACTCTGACAACAGGAAAACTTATGTAATGTGAAATGTGTAACGGCTAATATGTACAATTTTCAGGGCATGTTGGTCAATGCAAGCCAAGTGCTATTCAGATGAAATATCTTTTTAAAAATTGACTCACAAAAATGAAAATAACGCAATGTAGTTCCACTCCAATTAAACTGGCGGAAGGATACCCTATAATTTGTCACATGGCTAGCGCAACAAACGCTACAATGAGCCTATTATACTGCGGAATAAATAAAGATTGATATATTAAACTCATTACTTATTTACGTAAAAATGTGGTCATTATAGTTTTTTCGAGCAAGCGAGTCCAAAAAAAAATACTTCTTTAATTGGCGGAAGAATACAGTCCTGGCCAAATTGAAAGTAAATTCGGATCGCAACCTTATCATTTTGCGCACAAAAATGCAATGGGATAAAATGGTCTACCAAAAAGACAATGCAGTTGGTAATAATAAACACTGCATAGCCAACCTTTCATTTAAATTGCACGTTATGTAACTGACCTGGCTAATGACATTCTCCTGGTTGTTCGTCTCCTCTTCCAGCGGCTCGGAGGTAGGTGTCTGCCCTCTCGCCTCCGCGCTCATAGTTGCGCTAATCACCGGGGTCGCGTCCACCTTTCCCGGCTGTTTCTCCTGGTCCATCTCCGCTTCTTTACTTTGCATCTCAAGTAGTGTTAAATTCACAGTTTTTTCTCCTTCTTGACCATACGTTCCATTGAGGACACAGCTTATAAGTAGCAATAACAATCTGGGCTTCATCTTTTAACAAATTCAAAAGTTAGTCCGTTACGCACGTGTTTGGATTTTTTTTTTTTTTTAAATTGAGGGAATCCCGTTTGTCCACTCTTCAGAAATGGCGAGTTAAACGCACGTGTTAAGAAAACATATATTAAAAAGTCGAATCTGTGCTCTCTGTGTGCAGTGTGGCTGGAGAGAGGGGAGAGGAGCCTGCGCTGTGGCGTGCAGTGGCCCTGATCCAAACGCGCTCTGAGGCAGCTCCCAGTCTAGCAGTCAAACCCTCAGTCAGGGAGCTGGGCCGTGGTGAGGCATGGGAGCTCTGATTGGTCAAAGAGAAATACCACATCTAAAGTAAAGTAAAAGTTTTGCATGTGACTTTTTTCTATTGTAATCTGTCTTAATCCTTTTAAGCACATCCTGGGAAATTTGGTCTAATAACATTTTTGGTGGGCTAGGTTATGAGTTAGGGTTACATAAGGAGACAATTAACTTAAAAAGTCCTTAGTTTAGTTCATTTATTTTCATTAATCTATTTTACAGACAGCATGCTTGGCCCGGGAACACTTGGGATCCCCCTGCCCTGCATAAAGTGGAGGAAGTGTCTGGGGTGAGGGAAGGCTGAGTATCTCTGCTTCAAAAATGTGTCACAGAATAAACAGTTGATGGATCGGCATGCCAACCATTGTAGGATATTGTTTTTTTAATGTTTATTGTTAGCCTACACATCACCGGACTAGTTCTAATGGGTGAGATGCTAGCTAATATTTTTAGTATTAGGGTATTTAAGCTGTTTTACATTGCTCCACTGAATTACAATTACCTTTTCCTTGAATGAACTAGTACTGCTCCACAAATATATTCTGAAGGCCCAATCAAAGCACAGTATGGGATCTTTAACAAAACTCTTAACAATCAGCCACTTATGTAGCCACTATTATCCAGTAGTGTTGTCACGATACTAAAATTTCAAACTCGAATTCAGTACTAAGGAATAGACTTTATACTTAATACTGATACCACAATGAAAATTAAAAAAAAAACAAAAAACGAATGTGATTTTCAACATTAAATTGTAGTACTTTCTTTTATATTACCATGTGGCCTTATATCTGTGTAATCCCTCAGTCAGGTCAAGATCATTCTAAAGCTATTCAGGAAAGGCTCATTTCTGTCTTGTGAATGTGATTTTTTGAGTATTGATACCTACTTAAATGAGTATCTAGTTTCGATAATATTTTTTGTATTGATTAATATCTGATTTTTGATACTTTAGACAACCCTAGTATCCAGGATAATGTATAATGCCAAGGTCTACCAACAGAGGGCTCTCTTTCTGCCTGTGACACTATTGACATTAGTAAGACGTTTACTTTGAGGTAAAAAAAAAAAGTCTCCTCACCACATGGAGTTTGAGAAGCCACAGGAAATGGGTTGAGCACACATGTATTTAGCTGTCATGTTTCACTCAGTGCTTCCTGTGTGCAGTCACCTCAGCTACAGTGCACTCAGACAGATCAACATGGGAGCGTCTTCATCTGGACTCCTGGACGAAGCTAAAGCCAGCCATATCAAAGGTAGAAACACACCTGATATTTAAATATATAATATCGCACATACATCCTGGCTGGCAAAGGTGACATTTAAGTTACCATCTAGTGCATTGATTTTTTTACTATTTCACAAAGTTATTTAATGTAAGAATTGGCAATTCTGGAGTGTCTGAACCAGAAAAGATAAAAGTGTTGCTCAAATTGGCGTCATTTGATCATGTTTTTAAAAAGTGTGCATATTATATTATCAATGAGTTTCAGAGTGATTAAAATTACGTTTGTTTAGTGTATAATTTAGGAATAAATATTTAAAAATGCGATATAGTAGATACATCCTGGCTGGCAAAGGTGACATTTGTGGCCCAAGAAATAAGTGTGTGCAATATGGGTTAGGATTTCACTCTTACACAGCATGAGTTTCAAAGTGATTAAAATCACGTTCGTTTTGCATATCATTTAGGAAGAACAGTTCAAAGCATTTCATATTGTCAGCATAAAGCTCTTGTCACTTGTAGACTTACTCACAGTGGGAAGAGGAACCACAACGTTTACTCAAATGAAAATATTAGTTAAGTAAGAGTGCAAGTATGCTGCTAGAAAAGCACTCTGAAAAGTACAATTTGTTTAAAAAGTTACACAAGTAAATGTAACTGAGTACTACGCACCAATGACTACAACTACTCCCAAATGGGGATCATGGAGGGATTGAATACATCCCTTGCGTTTTCTATAATTCATATTTTATTTGGCATATTGCTTTTGTATGTGACTTTGAGCATTCCTATACGTGTTATCAGCTGGTGCACTTCCTGTCTGTAATCTGTAGGAATGTAATTACTGCTATTTCCAACCATTACGCTGCACCATCAGATCAGCTTTGGGAATGGAGCCGCCGCGGTATGAGATTTAAAGGATAGCGGTAAACAACCCCAGTGGCATGTGCCCAGCCTGTCCACTGATTCATTCATTTCTCATACCCTTTTAATAGTTTTGGTGTTTTATGTTGTATATTAATAAACTTGTGAATTTAATTGTGGCCTTATGTTTAGAGATAGACCAATATTTGCACTTTTTTAGCATATTTTACGTTTTACTATATAGGCCTACATAAATCTCCAGCATAGACTTGTATTTAGTCTGGACTAGTGTTATCTCGATACTAAAATTTCAAGACTAAAGTATAGACTCGATACTCAATACTGATTCCGATACCACGATGATGATTGAATGTCATTTTCAACTGTAAATCATAGTACTTTGTTTTCTATTCCCATGTGGCCTTATATCTGTGTAATCCCTCAGTCGTCCAGGTGGGTTCCATAGTGGTCCATGAGCATCTATGTGGTCTTACACTTGCAGTGCATCTCATAGACAGTTTAGTCCTTCAAAATGATAAATATTGGGGAAAATGATCAAAATTGTTCTTATATATTGGCCATGTAAACCATCCATACCAGCATCAGACATGGAAAAAAAAACATATCAGTCGACCTCTACGTAGTGACCCAATTTAAATAAAAAACAAAAAACAATAGCTGCTATAATATAAGGGTTGGTTAGCTGAGTAATGAAGGAAGTTCAGTAATGAAGTGAACATATTTAGTCTAGTGAAAGTGAACTTTAAAATGTTGGGGAGAGTGTGACAAAATATAATAAGGAAACAATATTAGCTATAAGTCTTGACCGTTCTTGACCATAACTAAACACAATAATTTCACACAATAACAATTTAAGATTTGAGTTTGTCTAAATGAGGAAGTCTATATCTATCTACCTATTTATCTATCTACCTATCTGTCTATATATATGCGTGTGTGAGTGTGTGTGTGTGTGTATATATATATATATGTTTTCTTTTTTGTTTGCAGGACTGGTGGACAGCTCCTTCCAGAATTTCAGTGTGTTTTATCGTCAGCAGTATCCGGCAGCTTATTTCGGACACTTACAACAGGAGGTGGAGCCTAAGAAACAGGAAAGAGGACTGTTACTGACTCAGAGGGTGAGATAAAGACCCGCCAATCACACCACTGGACACTGTCAATTCTTTGTGTTGTGGACTAGAAATGGCCTATATACAATGGGATGGGCTAATCTTATTTATTAAAACTTCATATACAAAGACACACATCATATAGATAGTATGTAATTAAAAAAGTAGACCCTGAATTTGCTTTGTCTGGGGATGTTTTTGCCATTTATCATTCTGTGTAATCCCTCAGTCATCCAGGTATGATCCATAGTTAAAGAAAAATTCAGTTCTATCAAGTGAACAAAAAGTTTTAGAGTGAAGACGTTTGGCTGCTCATCCAAGCCTCTTCTTCAGTTCTGGTCAGATTACTGCTGGACACTGGCTTATATCTGTCTGAAGGGAGGAGCAAACTACACTGAAACTAACACGCCTGTTTGTTTACAGTTTCTGTTTGTTAGCTAGGTCTATTGAAATACACTAAGTGTGAACTGTGCTTGAGTCATATTTTGCATAAATCGTTCAGGTCTAAGGCCCCTTAGACATCATTTACATCCCATTTATAACTCCATTCTCAGACCTAAATCAAAACATGGAAAAGAATAGTGCTGGCCAGTATGCTAATAGGAGTGAGAGCTCCCATTAGGGCCTGAACCATTACGCAAAATATGACTCAGGCACAGTTCACACTTTTAGTTGTGTGTAGTTCATTAGATCTGGCCAACAAACAGAAACTTTACAAACAGGTGTGTTAGTTTCAGTGTAGTTAGCTCCTCCCTTCAGACAGATATAAGGGAGTGTCCTCCAGTAATCTGACCACAACTGAAGAAGCGGCTTGGATGAGCAGCAAAATGTCTTCACTCTAAAACTTTTTGTCCTGTTGAAAGAATAAAATTTTTCTTTTCTATGTCATTTATCATTTCATCAATTTTAGGTATAAACATATTTAAAGCTGGAGTATCTGGTTTTCAAACTGAGAAAGGAGGAAATAGGCAGCTAAAGCTGTCTAGTTCCTAGATTTACAAATCCTTTGACACATAATCAGAATTCACGCATAAATTTTCAGTTGGGGAAATGAATAGGGGTGGACCACCACCGACAACCAATCAGCTCTCGCCCCTAAGTGTTACATAACAAGGTACATGACTCTTTATTACAACTTTACGATCAACTTTACAGTTAGTTGTGGACACATCATGGGTTTCTGCAGAATCAATGAGCAAAGCCCTAAACTGTTAATCTGAGGTCAGACAAATTTTATTCCAAAATCATAGGTGACCAGTGAGCTCCTTTGTTTCACATGCCTCACTGAAATAAAAACAAATTTAACTGGACAGTCAGGTTTGGTTCTGGCTCGAGACACAGAGGAGAGAGTGGGGATTGACATCCCTTTGTATAAATAATACAGAGAGATATCAGTCTGGATTTGCCAAAGGTAATGCAGGTTTAATCAAAGTTTATAATGTGCACTCCCTTTTATACAGAAGAGTCTTATTTTAATAGACAGAATTGTTTTATTATTATAATAATGAATATTGTTATGAAATCTTTGCAGTGGATAGAGCACATCTTAAGTTCTTTTTAGTTGTGTCATTTTGATGCCAGACAGCTGCAATCTGCAACATATTTCTTTGCAGTGATGCTTATTGATGGTGAAGGTCTTACAACACAAATAAGTATAATGACATTTTAAGAATCACTTTGTTCTTTCCAGCCTCGGCCAGACCCTGGTGACGTGCTGTTTGAGGGCAGAGCTAGGTTCTCCACTTGGGATGACCAGAGCCGCAAAGGAAAAGAAAAATACGTGGTGCTCAAGAAAAACTACTGTCTGGAGATACACGAGAGCCAAGAGGTGACCAAACCAAAAGTGCAGGCAATTTATAAAATCTCAACAAATCATTTACATTGTGTTGTATGTAGAGCTTTCTTCGAGGCACTGCTGCCAAACTGGTCCTTCAGCCAGTAGGGGGCACTGCACTGACCTCTGAGGATGAAGCACGAACTCTACTGGACCAAACTTGTTCTGGAGTTCTCAATGGTGCGTATTTAAAGTAGGGATGCACCGATCCAGCCTTTTCACTTCCGATATTGACACTGATACTTTGGCTTTAAGTATTTGCCGATAACCGATATTAACCGATACCAGCATAGGGACGGAAAATAGCATTTATTTGCTTAAAACACTGTTAACTTATTACACAAGAGTTCCACTTGTGTTATGTAACTGTTATTTATTATTCAAATGTCTGCTGAACATTTGAATAAAAGTTCATTACATTATGAGATGTTCTAGGCCAAAATCTGCCTGTAAATAGTCTTATTACATTCAATTAAAGGCCCAGTCACAATATCAGCTTAACCGATATCTTGGAACCGATACCTGATCCAGATAATTTTTCAGTATCTGCTCTGATGTTTGATACCAGTATCGTATCAGTGCATCACTAATTTAAAGTACAGTTAAAATGCACGCAACAATATTTATCTATATTTATTTATTTGTACCATATTCATTAAAAGATACATTTACAAAACGTTTTGATAGAAAAAAGTATTGTTAAGAGTAGTTTTTGTAGTACTTTATAATAGACATCAGTATAATAACAGATTTAATGAAAACCCAATTACTAAGGTTTTTTTTTTTTTTTTTATCACATGCATATGCAAAAAACTATAATAATGTAATGTTTAATACATTGCAATAATTTGGTTGCATGCCTGGACTAAAATTCCCTTATTTAATTAGGGGTTAGCACACAGTTGCACACAGTTTTCAGTAGCTAACTAATTACCAATTACTAACTTATTGTTGTTTTATTGTTGTCAGGACTGAAGGAGGACTCCTCTCCAGCCGGGTCGACTCCTGAGGGGTTTGCTGTGCACCTACACCTGCCTCACGTCGCCCTCTACCGCTTCCTGTTTCAAAATGAGAGCGAGCAACATCACTTCCTGTCTGCCCTTCAGTCCTGCATTCGACACCATGACTTGGGTAACCACAAGCATGCATTCACGATCTGTGACGCCAATGCAGCAGTGTGTTCATCTTTGTTTATAGCAGTTGTCATAGAGATAAAAATATTAACTTCCTGTGATCAGAAATGAATTCAACCCACTTAGTTGAAGTTGCCTAACTTGCTCTTCTCAGTAACGTTTTGAAATGTATGTTACTGACCAAATTTATTTGAAGTTTACAAATTAAGTTATTGCCTTTATTTTATTTAAGTATTTATCTGGGATATAACTTCATATTTTCACTCATTCATTCAAATCTGATGCTATGACGACAAACTTGGAATGACACAGGGGCACACAGACTATTTGGTGCCAAATATCGGCTTCATTTTCAATATCACCTGATACCGATATTTGGGGAAAGTAAAAAATAATAACAAAAAGTATTTATCTGGGATATAACTTCATATTTTCACTCATTCATTCAAATCTGATGCTATGACGACAAACTGGGAATGACACAGGGGCACACAGACTATTTGGTGCCAAATATCGGCTTCATTTTCAATATCACCTGATACCGATATTTGGGGAAATCGTTCATTATAACTGATACACCATCCCTATAGAATATGGTCCAAAAACAAAAAGCACCAAAAGTTTAAAATAAAAACATACTACAGTAAGTAATCCGAAATCATGCTGAAATAAAGTAACATTTTATTTGAGTATTTTTTGGTTATTTTTTGGTTTGGTTGGTTTATTTTACTGCAGAAAAGACAGTACAAAACAGAAAAGAATTCTATTCTCAAAATGAAAAACTTTTGGACAATTTTTTTCTATAAAGCACTGTTTTATTACGATTAATTTTTTTATATTTTTACAAAAATAATAATAATAAAAAATATATGGCCTACTGTTATTGTTTATATAGCTATTGTAATTATTATTAGATGAGCAAAGCATCTCCATCCGGAGGTGGTGTCAGCCCCACAGCGTGAAGGGTGTGAGTTTAGAAATGTGTTACTAACCACAGAGTTAAGCACAATATGAAAATAAATGTTTAAAAAAATAAGTTCAAACATTAAAGCAGGTCACATTGATTACTACATTGTACTATAAGGTGTGTATATACTGAGGCATCCAAACATCATTATTATATGATTTAGAATAGATTTAAGATAAACTGAATCACTATTTGAGGTTTTGAGAATGAAGATGATCTGAATCTTCCTGTTTTTCATATGACCAATATACTAATGTGGTCATCCTGCTACTTTCTGTTCCCCAATAGTTATGAAATCATTCAAAAGGGAACATCACATTTTTCAAAAGACTTTACTGAATTTTATGTTGGCCTATTTCTAATCGTATTAACCGTATTAACATAACGTTTTATAAGTTTCACTCTGAGTCCCCCTCCCCTTGCTGTTCGCACTAAGTCACTTCCCCTTCAGATTTCTATCACGGCACAATCAGAGTGCATCCCACTAATGAAACTACCGCACATGACATCAAGTTTGTCGAGTTGCTGTGCACAGTTTTGTATCATGTTTTTGTATATTTATGAAGAATTGTGGTGCGGGAGCATGGATGACGTAGGCTTGTGGGCGGAGCATTGGACAGAATTGCACCGCTAACCATAAGGAGGGTTCGAATAGGGCCTAGGAGAGATTGCTAAATTACTGAAACAGGAGGGTTCGAAATAGGGCCTAGAGAGATTGCTAAATTACTGAAACATGTACGGACGACATCTAAGACCTCTTCAGGCATGTTTTTGATGATAGAACAATATTATAAGAGTAGAAAGCAAAAAAAAATATCGATTTTGTATAATACCCCCTCTTTAAGTAATCTTGTGAGGCCATTTACTATGTGGACTCAAACCACATATATATAGTATATTCTTTCCACAGATCCGTGGTCTGATGCCTCCTATGAGAGCCAAGCTTTTATCCATGCTCTGCGGCTTTACCGACAAGACAAGGGCTGCTATGAATGCTGGGAAATACTGCTGGGCCCTGAAGAACAAGTCAGTTCAGACCATATCATAACTCATAAGTCTGTTCGTTTTGGTCGTCTGTCGGTTGACCTCTGGTGTGTTTTTACAATAACAGGTGCTGGCTGCCCAATTTATGGAGGAAGTGTTGCCGTGGTTACACAGTCAGCTACAAAACAAAGTGAAAGGCAAGAAAACTGAGAGGATTCGTCTGTGGTTAGCAGTAAGTGGCACGGTCCATGAATACATACTGTACACTGTAAATGTTTAATTACACAAGGCAAACATCTCCAGTCAATACTGAAATATTTATTTAATTATTCACAGTTAGTTAGTTAAGATATGGACTGTAGGCCAATGGAGATTTTAAGACGCTAAATACTAGTCTGAGCGTTCATTCACATGTTTTCTGACACTATAGAGTGATAGATGTATTTAACAGGAGTGACACAGCAGTTTATCGAGTTGTTCATTTATTGAAAAGTGCTCTGACTCTATCGTGTTTTAAATGTATTATAATGGGCTGACATTTTGTGTTTAGCTCAGAGTTGACACCTTTTGTTGTTCTCGTAACTTTTAATGTGTTATTAATGTAACTGCTTTTGTATGTGACACTTGGTTGCTATGCCGACAAGTGGATGTTCAGTTCGTTTCAGGTCTGTTTTTGGAGACTGGCTCTAGTGAGTTGAGACTGCTGTAGTTTTGCTCTTGTTTTGGCGTGGGTTACGGCCTACAGTAGCCCTTGTGTTTTATAACTATTATGTCTATGGATGTTTTACACTACTGCCAGTAACAAGACTGTGGTCTATGGTAGTTGTTTTGATGTTCCATTCAAAACTCTATTGTGAGATTTTAGCGCTTACACTGCTTACACTGATACAGATAGCTACAGGTACTGGACTGAGAATCAGTTCCATGATGTCAGTTCAGAGTTTGCCCAATCAATAAATGTAATGTGAGACTATTTACTGGCTTTACTGTTGTACCAAAATGTGCTGAAAACAATGCTGCTGAACTAACAGTGATAACATAACATATTTGGATCAGTTTTGTGAAAAGATATCTGTTTTTTGCAGTTACTAAAGAGCTTAAAGAAAACGATTTGATATAGTTAGAGACATTGTTATTACAGTAGAAAAAGCTGTATTGGTGCATCTGTAGTGTTTAGGATGAGCTGTGGGAGGACTCATTGATAGCGTAGGGTTTCAGCCCATGTCTCTTGGAAAAGTTGTATGACTAAAGTTGGTTTATTATGTGTCAGCAGACGAAATTGGTAGCATTTCCTGTGGTGCAGCTGCAGGTGGTTCGTGCCATCAACAGCTGGACCACAGCTTTGAAGTAACTGCCACATTTAGGTCAATCTTTGAGCTGCCTTTTATTCACCTCAAACAGACTTTTGAGATACCAAGCTCTTAAAAGGGAGGGTATGTTGTATTTTAAATCTCATAAACGTGACCTATATGTGTCACCAGAGACGAGGTTAACATGTTCAAATCAAATATAGCTTTTACTGACATGATGGGCAAGTTGCTGATGTTGTATAATTTGGTGTTTTGGTTCTCAAGACAATTATCCAATCAGAAAGCAGAATGAGTCTCACATGACACGAGTCTTTCATTTAGATTCCCAGTTTCAATGCTGAAATCCAGTTGGTTTAAACCTAAATGGACTCTCTCTGATCTGAATGGTCACTACCTAAACCCCAGCACCTGCAGCCAATCATGAATCAGTGCTAGTGCAGCCTCTGTAGCTCAGTGAGTGAATTCTGGAGGTTCTGAGCTTTCACATGTGCCATATGCTGAGAGGTCCTCTATCTGCAGGTCAAGCCACAGGCAATGCAAGTTCAGTCGTAGTACACTTGATCTATTTACGTTACATTTTCCCATGCGGTTATGAGTAACTCTCCCATCAACCCCTGCTTCAGAAATGCATGAATAGTTAAATAAACCCCTTTGATGAGCAGTGTCCCTGTATTCCCCTGTGCCCTGTGTGTTCTCAGACAGTGCATGCGGCCTACAGAGTGGTGTTGGAGCAGCTAAAGCCCGCTCTGGAGGCTCTGAGGGCAGAGTCTGGGGAGTCTGCCACAGCCAATCAGGGCCTGATCAGAGCAAACCTGGACCAGATCACTGCATCACAGAGCTTTCTTCTCGACAAGATCCAAGGTACCAGACAATTAGCTCAACTGTATGTTATGCTTAACGGACTGAGCTTTTCAGCTTACTATAGTATGAAGTTAGCGGTATTATTATGTCTGAAGGGAAGAGGGTTGGGTTGGTGCTAGGAGGACGGAGATGGGTGTTTGTGTTGAAGAGGTTTATGAGTTACTGTTCCTTCACTCAGCAGAACGCCAGCATATGTAGTTCTTGCACCCCTCTGCTGGCATTTTGTATCTAGAAACAAGGGAGGTGATTAGACCTGTTTATGTCCGTTTATATATCAGTACAGTATCAGCACAGTGGCTGAGGGGCTAGTTTTCATACCTTACAGCAAGAAGGTTTTGGGTTCAATTCCCGAGGCGCCCAGACCTTTCTGTACAGTTTGCATGTTTCTCCTCGTGTCTGGGTGGGTTTTCTTCATCAACCCAAAACATGCACAATTGGTACAGTCCTGCAGCTAAGGTAGTCCTGAACAAGCCAAGCAACAAGATAATGGAGATGGGTCCTGAGGAGATGCCCTAGCAACATTGAAGGATGGGTCAAATGCAGAGGACAAATTTCCCTACGGGGACAGTAAAGTGTACCTTAACCTTAAATTAGCATTATGTCATTCTTTCTGGTTTGCCAAGCTGTAAATGTTGTGTTTTCAGGTTGTGTGAGAGAGGAGGCAGAGCGCGTGTGCAGTGAGTTCATATCTCCGTACATGCCCTCAGTCCTGGAGGCTCTGACTGAAAACATCGGCTCGGCCCTCAAAGAGATGAGACAGACTCTACAGGCTCAGATAGACTCTGCTCTAGCTGAAGGAGGGGAAGGCAGCCAAGTCACTAAGAAGGTACAGAGCCATGTATAACCAAAAATGGTGAGGACATCTAGTGGTGATAGAATAAACTGCAGCCGTGCAATGACTGACCTGCTCCTATTTGAAAACAAACTCAATGGAAAATGACAATATTCGACATGGTATTTTTTTCATAATTCATGTTTTGATTTTGATCTAAATCACAAAAATGCGCTTTGTATGCTGTGAAGTTAGAAAAGCATAATATAACAGTGACCATTCACTATTTAACAAAACAAACAACAAAATGGCTTTGGTTCACAGTGCTTCTTTACAGTGAATATAACTCAGGGCTCAGAATTAAAAGGACATAAGTGACAATGTAGTAACTTTACCCAAGAGGTAAAAAACAAGTCCCATTTTGAACGTCTTAGTCTCTTATTACATTTGTTGTGAATGCTCAATTTTAAATTGTAAAATGCTGTGGTAATAAAACAGATTTTAAAAATACAAAATCTGTTTTATTACCACAAGCCTAACGACAGTCAATATTTTTGTAATAATGTGGCTGTGGAGTTCATAATACGCTTTAAATGTATATTCATAACTCAGTTTAGTCCAAAATATTTGCTATTGATCCACTACAAACACAAATGTACAAATACAAATGTAATAGGAGACTTTCATCAGCTCTATCTTCTGCAGGTTTCCTTGCTGACCACCTCAGGTCTGGAGAAGTATTACCAACAGGTGGAGAGGCTGAAGCAGGACTTGTCCGGCCTGAGAGAGAGATTTGAGATGAACAGTACTGAGCGGCTGGTCCTCTGTGCACATCTGGAAATGGAGAAGGTACAGTGTACAGTGTGCTGCTGACATCTTTAAGAGACCCCCCCCCACTCTCATCAGACATGTGCTAAAGTAATCGTGTGCTCTAGCTGCTGGAGAGTGCCGTCTACACGTTTGAACTGTTCCTAAGGTCCTCAGCCAGACTGCAGCCAGACCAGTACAGTCAGAAGACAAACCGCGCCAAAGAGAGAGTGCTTAAGGTAAATGCCAAACCAAATGCTATTCAGCTATTCATAGTTTACTCAATGGTTTTTCAAGGTTTATGTAATATTTCAATTAGATTATCCATTTTGATTTCTTTTATAAGAGTAAAACTACAACTACTACTTTATTATTATATATTATATTATGTGACAGATTCCAGTAAATTTTTATAAAATGTAGGGCTGCGTGAGATATTATTTGTGTATTTGTATTGTAAAAAGTAACGGCAAATTGAGATGCATAGCTCTCTGAATTCATCTGGGATATCTCTCACTGAAAGCGGTCAGGAAAAGTCAGAAGGTTACAACTAATATTTGATTCTGATATTTGATCTGATTGGTCAAAGCATCACAACAAATGCTCAAATGCACAAAGCGCTTCCTTTCGTACACTTTTGCTAAAATAGGCTGAAGTATGTCATTCTGTGTCGCGATGTTTGTTTTGGTTCATTTTGGCACTTGGCCTTTGGCTTCCACCCAAACTACAATACTGCTCTGTGATTGGTCTGAACCACTTGTTAACCGGGCAATCACAACAGCGTGAGCTGGGTCAGATGGATTCATCTTGCTAGCTAGGTTAATATAAAATCTGTAAAAAAAAAAGAAAAGTTAACTTAATAAAGTATAGATTTTGTGCATACTGCCATGTTGTGTATTGAGCAGCAGTTGGACTATGACAGCAGACTGGTGCAGAAGAGACTGTATGAGGAGGCTCTGCTGCAGATCACCCTCTCCACCCTGACCCGCAAACTGGACAGCTCCTGGAAAAATGTGAGTCCACAACTAACTAATAAAACGAGTATAACCAACCATTAAACCAACCACTAAACCAACTACTAAACCAACTATAACCAACCACTAAACCAACAATAACCAACCACTAAACCAACAATAACTAACTACTAAACCAACTATAACCAACCACTAAACCAACTATAACCAACCACTAAACCAACTATAACCAACCACTAAACCAACTATAACCAACCACTAAACCAACTATAACCAACCACTAAACCAACTATAACCAACCACTAAACCAACTATAACCAACCACTAAACCAACTATAACCAACCACTAAACCAACTATAACCAACCACTAAACCAAAAAAAACCAACCACTAAACCAACTATAATCAACCACTAAACCAACAATAACTAACAACTAAACCAACTATAACCAACCACTCAACCAACTATAACCAACCACTAAACAACTGTATGGTGTTTAGAAGTTAAGCCTGATGTAGTGTTTGACTCTGTGTGTTCTGTGGTGCCAGGAGCTGCAGCAGTTTGAACAGTACATCTTCTCAGACTTCAGCAACTTCATCCTTGTTCAGAACCTGTACCAAGATGTGCTCAGGAACATCCTCACCCAAGAGATCCAAAAAGGTAATTTATGACTATATTATTTAAGTAGTTTTATCAAAACAAAAATAAAAATCAGGCAAGATGGCTAAAACAGGTCTATAATATCATAGGCTGCTTGGCAGTTGAACTTTGTTAGTTTAACTCTGGATAAGGTACAAAGATGGAAAATGACATATTTTATTGGGTTTATTTTGGTCTGTATACTCTTTGAATCAGTCCAAAGCCAAGAGGGTTGTGCCAGAAATGGAGGCGCATCTGGTGCAAAACATAGCAGTTGGATCACACTTAACAAAATTAGCCAGTACCTTGAGTACCTTTCCATTTCTGATTCAACTTTTTGTGTTGACTTCTATTTGACATGTTTGTTCCATCTGTTAACTTGCATCCCAATTGTTTTGCAGTTCTCCAGGAAGCCATGTCCAAAACCAGCAGCAACCTATTACTGGACACATCCGATCTGGCCATTAGTCAGTACAGCCTTTTGGGACAGATCCCATCCACACCCAACAGTCCGACACTCCAAGCCTGCGAAATCCCTGCAACCATCCCGAAATTGGCTCCAACTTTAGACAACAATCCAACTGTAGAACCAGAGAAAGAGATTGTTCCACCTGTGATTGTGGTAACCCCGGAAATTCCATCTGATCAGATTCCATCTGATCAGATTCCATCTGATCCTGTCATGGACTTGCTGAAATATGAATCTTCAGACTCGGAATCGGTCAAAATTTGGGAGGAAAATTCGGATTTCGATCCACTGGAAGTGCTTGAATCCTTAACAGGTTTCGAAGATGCTCAAGATGAAGTTCCACAAAATAATTCGCCAGAAATTAAAACAAATTCTGAGTTGGAAGATTTAGAAAAGGTACCAGACAATTCCGATGGTTGCCAATCCTTAAACACCACAGAATCACCAAATTCTCAAGAAGAACTTCCCATGAAAATTAGTCTTGAGGCATTGAGTGAAGCTGTAGTTTGCGACGCTACAGAAAAAATACAACAACAATCCACTGACAAAGCTGTGTACATAAAAGGATCTCTCATGGAAAACTGGAAAAGTGAGAAAGAAGAAAAAATAAACAATGACCATTCACCACCTGTTGATGGCGCTGTGGATTCAAAAACAGAGCAAGCAGTTAGTGAAGAAGTTGATGCACCAGATATGGACAAAAATTCTGAAAATTTAGACAAGGAAGAAATGCCAGAAGATGTCAATAATAATACAAATACTGAGGAGGGACTTGTCACCTCTCAGCCAATAGAATTCCAAGAAGAAAATTGTGCTGCGCAGCCAATGGACAGTGTGGCTGCCATTCGGGACCTGGTCATCGAGGTAACAGAGGTAGAGATGACGATAAGTCCATGTCCAGACAACACTGAATAAAATCATAAAATGATTCAAATGATGTGAATACTAGGACTGTAGAAAAAGACATGTCCTGATGATCGATTAATTGACTAAAAAGGGGGCGTGGCAAAATCTCTCTAAACTATTCCGTATCTCTATGTATCTGACTCAAACTGCACTCACAAGACCACACCTGCACGGGAGTTCATGCAAAAAACAACTATTTATGCAGAAAAAGTCTTAGAAAAAAATATTTATATGTAAAAAGGTAGTTTAAACTCAGGATTCACTCCCAAATTTTAAGCTAACTCACTCACATCTCCTTTCTACTGTTGTCCCATATAAATCCTTATAAGATAAACAAAATGATTAGGCGACTAATAAAAATTTTGGTTGACTAAAACTCCCAACTGATTAATCGACTAAACGACTGAAGGACTACAGCTCTGGTGAATATGTATTTCAGTCAATGGTAAAAACAATTTTGCTTGGAAAACCTTATACTGTTTTTAAATTTTTGGTCAGTTTTGGAATGTTTTTATTGATTGCAAAGAAAACAAAGTAAAATAAAATAAAAATTGGTAAAAAAAAATCTTGATATTATGTCCCAGTTTTCAGATTGCCTTTGCCTTTGAATGAGCTGTGTAACTCTGCAATTGTCCTCTGCAGGTAGCGATTATAGTTTAAAACATTAACATTTTTTGCTTCTCATCTTTGTTAATTTTAAATTGGCATTGACAATTTTGGCATTAGACATTCTTGAAAATGTATAATTTATCACAGCATTTCACAATAACAACTGATATTTGGAGTCTTTATTATTTATTAAAGGGTTGTAGATACAGTCTTAGTAAATGGTCACATTTTATACAGCGCTTTTCCACGTTCAAGGCGTTCAAAGCGCTTTACACCAAGGAATCACTCACCCATTCACACACATATTGAAATTCGCACATTCGAATGCTGTAAAAGAGAACATAGGTTATCATCAGCAATCATCAATATATGCAAAAGGTTTTTCCTGTAAAAGTGAACCCGGCGCGGTGGTCTGGTGAAAAAACATTTTGAGGCCTAAACAGCAGCTTTAGCATCTTCAGTGTGTTTGACAAAAATTTCAATTTCTATCCCACACACCTGGCCACGTAAGATGTTATCCAACTTTCAAAATGACACCTTCAAGATGGATCCCTTCTACACCTCGTACCTACCTTGCCGCAGGTTACACTGGGGTGCTTACGGACTTGCGGGGGGTGTGATTTGATGGAATCGAGGTGACGCAGTTTGGCGAACCAGATAATACATCCGATCCTCCAAACTCGTGCACCTACTCACCCTCCTTCCGCAGGCCCCCCAGTCACACCTGCAGCTTTAGGCGTCCCCGGTCACTTTAGAACCAGGGGTGGCACAGAAGCTGATGCAGTGGCCGGCGCTCCGACGGCATTACCTTCAGGCATGATTTGAGGAAATGCCGACAATCTGGAAAAGAAAAACGAAGACGAGGTTAGAACAGTTTGATTTGATTGACAGGTTTGATTTACAGTATGTTTTAGATAAAAGTTTATGATTTATCCCTCTGATGAAAATATAATAAGATCATTTTCCGAGCAGCAAATCCAGCATAGAGCAAAGTAACTGATCGTTTCCAAAGTAGAGTTTCAATAATATAATAAGGCAGACAGATTTGAGAGTTTGACAGTTGAGTTTCTAATTTCAAGTTCTATTTTCTTACCCCACTGGTAGACGATTAAACTTGAAATATATTATCCTAAACCAGTCAAAAGTATCTCAAAAAGTATCAAAACAATATAGGCCTTGACGGAAAATACAACTAAGTATAAATTCCTCTTTTTTTCTTTTTTTTTTTTTTACAGTACACGCCTTTTTTCTCAAATTGACTGCAACATTCATTCCGTTTTTTTAAAGATGTCTGCCACAACATAGGTCTTGAGGGCAAATAAATCTAAACTAGCCTAAACAGTCAAATAAAGATATTAATTAATATCTTTATTTGACAGATTAATTAATAAATCTATATACAATCCTTTTTGCACAGTGTATGCTCTTTACCGACTACCAAGGTTTTTTTCTTTTGAATTTCAAGTTCTATGCTTCATTGGTGAACAATTTAACTTAAATGAATATATAAGGCTAAAAATATACACAACAAAATATATCAAAAATATCAAAATGATCTAGGTCTTGAGGGAAAATAAATCTAAACTAGTCCAAACTACTCAAATAAAGATGGTAAAAAACAAATTGTATACATTTTACAGTGTATGCCTTTTTCTGATTGTGAAATTGACATTAATTAAGCAGTCTGACTTTCAAAAATGTCGTCATGATGTAAGTCTAAATCTCTATAAAAAGTGCCCAAATTTCTCAAACAAAGATAGTACGAACTAAATGTATATTACTCTGCCTGACTTTTAAAGATGTCTGCCTTGTTTGTTTAGTTTGTGCGTACCTTTGGAGAGTCCCCTCCTGAAGGGGAGTTTGCCTTTTACACAGTTAGTGGTGGTGAAGCGCCTTTGGCTGTCCAGCATCTCATACAACAGCGCCCCCAGCTGCCACACACATGTAGACTCAGCGCGGTACCAGCCTCTCATGGAGAGCTCCGGAGGGGCGTACTGAATCGTCCCTGAGGAAGAGGAGACAAAAATATAGCGTTATTATCACAGTGTTTTTGTTAACGTGGAGCTAAGCACTAAATCAACTTTTTTGTTACTAAACTGTGTATATGATGTTTGAATAGCATTGTCTACTGTTCCTAGTGCTTTTTTGGCAATTTTAGTGTAAACTAGGTCAATTTGCAGCTTTGTGGTCTAAAATATGTAAGAATGGGTGTGTCCTGGCTCCAGTGGTTACGGCAGTTTCACGTAATATGTGACATCACGCACGACTGCCCTGATTACAGCCAGGTGTGTCTGATTACAAACACCTGGCTGTAGGGGCGGAGTTTGAAGTGTAGATACCTGTTAGAGCAATCACACTCCTTATAACTCCAGACCCCGCCCCTCTTCCTCTTTCACTCTCTTCTTTAGTCCTCCAGGCACTGCCCAGTTTAGCAGCTCTATTTGAAATGTGGTTGTGGGCGGAGTTTAGGTGTTTAGTCCCAATTTAAATAAACTACTAGCCCCCTGACGCTAAATAATGAGAAATTTGTTGGTAACTTGTTGTCCCACCTGCATAGAGGTTGCTGTACATATCCTCCAGTTCACTGCTGCAGCCGAAGTCGATGACTCGCAGACGGTAGCCGGACTCGGAATTCGTCGCCTGCACCAGGATGTTCTCACACTTCAGGTCACGATGGAACACGCCTTTATCAAGTATCTCTAAGACGCCACAGGTCACTTCCTGGATCATGTCCTGCACACAATATACATATACCGGTACATACATTACATATACAATATACACATGTTTAGTACATCCAACAGTCTAACCAGAGATCTTTAGTGTAGACAGGACACAGGTCTATTACACCAGTAACTTTACTCACAACACTTTGTAGTCATTTAAAAGAGCTTCCTAAGTTTTGTTTTAGCAAAGGGTTGTGTTTATGGCAAAGTTATGGAAGGGTAATCAAAAGCGAAATCGAAAATCAGATACTAATCAGTGCTAAAACTACTATCGAAACTAGAAACTCATTTGAGCAGGGATTGATACTGAAAATATCACCTTCACAGGACAGAAATGAACCTTTCCTGAATAGTTTTAGAATGATCTTGAGCTGTATCTTTCACAAGTATAAGACACATAGACTAGTACACGCCCATGGACCACTATGGAACCTACTGGACGATTGAGGGATTACACAGATATAAGGCCACATGGGAATAGAAAAGAAAGTACTATGATTTAATATTAAAAATAGCATTCTATTGTCTAAAGAAAAAGTGTTTTTACTTATCACCGTGGTATCGGAATTGGCATTGAGTATTGAGTTTTCTGGGATAACTTGAAACAAAAAAGGCTGGGAAGAACTGAGCTACTGTGCTACAGAAATAAAATTGGAGTGGACTGTGATTGGCTAACTCCCCCTGTCAGTCTGAGCATGACAGCGGCTGACCAATAGGAGGCGCTTCAGTGTCTGTACCTTAGCCAAGTCCTCGGTGAGCGGTCCCACGTGTGCGCTGAGAAACTCCCTCAGGTTTATAGCCTCCTCGGGCTTCTCCATGACGATGATGACCTGCGTCTTCAGCTCAAACCACTCGATGAGCGCCACAGCTGCGTTCTGACCAAGGCAGCTGTGGTCACCTCCAGCACGTAACATCAGCACCACCTCTGTCGGGAGCCGGTACTCCCGGCCCGACCTGCCCACCTGGGAGGAGGAGAGAGAGTTTTAAAAGGGGATATTACAATACTATGGGGTATTAACTGCTAACACATTTGATCACCATGTTACTTTTCATTGTTTTGGAAATGCTATATTCAGCAAAAACAATGAATGAATGAAACTATTACTACATATCAGGTTTGTGAAGTTGTAGTGTATTGTTTTATATGATGCTTTTGTATATTTATGGAAATATATTTATGGAGAGATTGCTAGATTACTCAAACATGCATGAATGACATATAAAACTACTTCAGAACAACGTTATAACATGGTAGAAAGATCAAAAAAGTAGATTTTGCATAAAACACCCTTTAAATTCAAAATGTTCTGTTATAAACTTACCACTGTGGTGGACAGCATGGTTCTCTTAACAGTGTACTTGATGGCGACCTGTGAAAGAGAGAAGAGATTGTGAGTAAAACATATAACTCACCAGTACAGTGTAAGAAATGCGTTCATGAAATACAACGCAATATCCAGTCCATTTCATATGTGCACGGTGAATATTAGTGAAAGACCAAACTTACAGGCAGACCGTCCGACCTCCTCACTCCAGCAAACACCGAGCCAAACCCGCCCTCTCCGATCTTATGCAGTTTAAGGTATTTCTCCCTAAACTGTCCTAAAAACATGGAAAAATAAAAAGAAGTTATTACAAAACAGGACATGGATTCATCACTGTTACTGTACTGTTAAAATAAATATTACTGTTGTGTAATATTCAATTTTTGGAGCAAGATTTCATAAACACATGTACCTTCATTTATACTCATTATATATGAAATCAGCTGCAGCTAAATAGAGGATGGAGATATATCATCTGCAAGCCTATGTTGCGATAAAAACAATTCCCAAATTATACCTATGTAATACTCAACTTTATATTTTTTTCCTTTTTTGTGATATAAAAATATAGTTAAAACTAATAAGATTCTATGGGAACGGGACAATTGTACAGCACATTATAGGCCAATTTGCTCATATATTCAAATAAGGATTTTCAGTTTTTTATAATGTCATATTTAAAACTGCTATATTCCTCCACTATAGCCCACCTTTACAGCTAAATACAACACATAAAAGAACACGGATGCTAAAACTCACTTTGATTGGTGCCTTTGAGAGCTAGCACTGGGTCATCGTTGGGGTCGAAGCCCTCCACCGGGACCACCTGCTTCACCGGCGCGTTCCTCCTCCCTCTCCTCCTCCTGGCTCTTACAGGTGACTCCCTCTGGGGGGCGCTATCGGCACCGTTTTGGGCTCTGGTGCTAGGACCTATCAATAGTAAATAAGTCAAAATTCATGATTCAAGATTCAATTGGATGTCATTTTTTACTCAAAAAAACAAGACACTGTTTTGCAGAACCCATTAAGTCAGTATAAAAGTCATAGCAATATGTCAATACATATCAATAAATAGTCATAAATAGTAAAGTGCTAAGTGCCTAATTTAAAGCGGCAAAGTGCCAGTGCTCATATTCTCGTTGTCTCCACTGTACAGTAGTAGTAGTAGTAGTAGTAGTAGTAGTAGTAGTAGTAGTAGTAGTAGTAGTAGTAGTAGTAGTAGGCTTTTATTATATCCAGTCCTATTTTTTTTTATTTTACTTTGACCTGTGCACATCTGAATATTTGGCCCCTTTTTGACACAGTATTTTCTAATACTTTTTAATTTAGTTTGACGTTTATTTAGGGATAGTCCAATATGGATATTTGGAGCAAATACAATATCCAATCCAATATCCAAAATCTTGTTGTTGTTGCCAAATATCGGCTACTTTTTTCCATATCAGACCAACACCGATATCTGGGGAAATCCTCTGATATCGGTGATATCAGAACTATTCTTATTTTATCATTTGTGAGCTACAGTGTCCAGTAATCTCCCCTGTGAATCATTAAAGTAAGTATACTAGTCAAATTTGGAGTACTTCTGCAACTTAAAAAAAATAAAACTTTTAGCGGATTAAAATGGAGAGACTGCTTGTAATTTGCCTGGTAAGAACTTTTCTTACACAGAATGAGCCACAATGCTATTAGCTGCATTTCCAGCTGCAGTTATTTCTATATGACACATGGACAATGATTTAAAGTCAGGCCCCAAAACACTGCCTTGTGCACAGATGTCTCACCGCTGCTGGTGCTGGCGGTCGGCTGCTCAGGTGACTTCCTCTTCTTCCTTGTCTGGGGCTGAGTCTTCATGTTGGTCGGCGCAGGACCTGGAGACTCATCTATGTCCTCCTCAGCCTTCCTCTTATTCCCACGGACAGCACGGGCCTCTGAGCTACTGTTAGAGGCTGTAAGTAGAAAACAAAGATTTTTATTTTATGTTTTAAAAACATAAACAAAGTAAACACAAACTGAGGTGCAACATCACAAACTTAAGGAGGACTAAGAAAATGATCACTCTGACAAGGGTTTGCTCAGACTTGTCCCTTTTCAGACCGGCAGACATAGCCTGGAAGACTTGGGTAGGTCATATGGTAACCAGCCCTTCATGCAGTCTAATACTTTCCTCCATATAGGAAAAACCAAAGAGCAATCTTATATATGCCATTGTTTTTTCCTATATAGAGTATCTGTGGCATTTTTAGCATAGTTGTATGCAGCCTTGCCGGGGTGTAATAATATATATTGAGAATTTTCTATTGAATACATTTTCCACGTTCTTCTCAGACATATCCCTAAAACAATTAATATTAATATAATATTATTGTTTTATTTTACGTAAGTACGAGTACAAGTTTCAAAACGGTTCATTTTGGTCTTCAAATATTATTTCCCTTGTGGATCAATAAAGTTTGTCTACATCTGCCTTTTAGGGTAAAAGACCATGTTTTGAGGCAATAGAACAGGGAATAGACCAGGATGTTTTGCTGTGTTTTAAAGCAGGTTAAGTACTTCCGCAACTCTTTACATTTTAGTAGATTTAAATGCAGACATTGCCTAACTGTAATCTCTTTTGTATTTAGCAAGGCTTGTAAGTGTGGAAATTTAAAATACAAAACTGTCTGTAACACTGTTTTAAAGCAGAGCCCACAACACTGCCTAGTGCACAGATGTCTCACCGCTGCTGCTGCTGCTGCTGGTGATCGGCTGCTCAGATGACTTCCTCCTCTTCCTTGTCTGGGGCTGGGTCTTCATGTTGGTCGGAGCAGGACCTGGAGACTCATCTATGTCCTCCTCAGCCTTCCTCTTATTCCCACGGACAGCACGGGCCTCTGAGCTACTGTTAGAGGCTGTAAGTAGAAAACAAAGATTTTTAAAAATATTTTTTAAAACATAAATAAACACAAACTGAGGTGCAAAGTCAAAAACGGAGTGGTTAGAAGTGCTGAGTTCCTTCCACATTTTCAAAATGATCACTCTGAACACAGGTTTGCTCAGATAAGCCACTTGTCCCTTGTCCCGCAGCAGACACAACCTGCATGACTTGGACAGACACAGCTCTGTGTGTAGTCCACTTTCCTCCATATAAGAAAAACAGAAAAGCCCCACAGACAACTTATCAAAGTAACTGTGGCATTATCATATTGCCAGCATAGAGCATTTCTGCTACCACATCGACCGTGATGTCTTGTGGTATATAAAACAATTTAATATACACCATCAGTCAAAAGTTTGGACACACTCTCTCGTTCAATGTTTTTTTTTTTTCCTTTATTTTTACTACTTTCTACATTTTAGATACAGACAGAAGACATCAAATATATGAAGCAAGATCTGGTTAAAAAAAGGGTTTCTACTTTGAGGATTTGATTATAATATATAGCAAGTTACTTCACTTTTTTCTTTACTTTATAATTCCATACATCTTGCTTCATATATTTGATGTCCTCTGTGTGTATATAAAATGTAAAAAGTAGTAAAAATAAACACTGAATGAGAAGATGTGTCCAAACTTTTGACTGGTAGTGTATGTAAAGTAAAACATTGTGAGACACTCCAAAATACTGCAATACATATATTCTTAGTCATATTGCGAAATTTGGATATTCCTACTAAAATGGCTCATAGTTCATTTTGACAAAGCATAAACAGTGAATTATAAGGGTGTGGTGTGTTTCAAATGTTCCATGTATGCACTTTAGTACAGTATATGAGTATAGTCTTTAGTATATAGTCTTTACCACTGCTGGTGCTGGCTTCAGAGGTTTGGGTTGAGTCAGATGAACTTGGCTCCGTGGATGACCCCTCTTCCTCCTCCACAGCCCTCCTCCTCCTTTTTATGTTCTTAGACAGCTCCTCACTGCTGCTGGAAGCTGTGTGAGATAACAAACACAATCAGAAAAACTGTATATAAAACAAATATAGACAGGGTAACCATCTAATTTAGTGAACTCTAAAAGCAATGAATGTATTCAACTTAGGTGTAGTTTTGGAGATAGGGCTGCATGATTTGGGGGAAAAAGTATTGCAATTACGATCAGATTTGCAATATATGTTTAAAAAGTAGGTTTCTGTGAGCACATTTCAAACAACTCCAGTAGCACTGAAAGACTGAAATATGAACTTCATTTCAAAACATTTCAGAACATGTTTGGAGAGGTCTAAACTACTTGCCTGGTAAATCCAGAATGATATCCCTCTATATTATTCATACAGAGGGATATAAAAGTATTGAAGTATAGAAGAAGTGTGTATTCTGGATCCCAGGTAACTATAACAAGAGATTTGTTGTACTGATTTTCAATACGGAGACAGGATATTTTGTTCTTTGCAAAGATGCAATTATCATGTGTCCCAAAACATACGGAATTGTCCTATGCATTTAACCATACTAAACACCTTTAGATCAACATCAGTCAAATACAGTGCACATTACAAATTTCAGAGTAATAGACTGAAAACATACTCAAAACATAAAAGTATAAAAGATGTATTCGTTTTGTTTTATGTCAGAGGATCTCAAACTTCTCACACCAAGTACCAAGATTTGGCTTCCCGAGTATCACCAGACCTAAATCAAGTCTATAACAGGACAATTCCAGGTCTGATCTAGGGCTAACCCAGGTCTAAAAGTGGACTAAATAATTTCCGCACTAGTTCTAAACAAGAAATTATCCAAAGGAGGACAAAAATGTGGATAAAATGAACTCTAAATTAGGCAAAGCCACATATTGAAAAGCTGTCCAGGTACCACCTGAAGGAGTGTACCACAGTTTAAGAAACACTGGTTCATGCTATTTGTCCTTAAACTAGAGTAACCAACAAAATATCCAATTTGCAATGATTGTGCTGCAGCCTTGAAATGAGCATTTTTATGAAACCTGTTTTACCTGTGTCAGCCTCAGATGATGCAGGGGTACTGGACTTGCGTTTCCGGACCATGTTTAGGTCCAAACCAGTCCAGAAAAGGACCAGAGAGCCGAGAGGTGCTCAAAACCTGCTGTTTCTGCCCACAGCTCAGCAGAGACTGACAACTTGCTCCAAAACGCTTGACCTTAACCAATGCAGTTCTAGAATGTGACATCACATTGAACGTGACATCACATTGAACGTGACATCACACAGCCAGCGCCTGCAGGAAGTCATTACCATATTTGGAAGCCCATTCAATTCTGAGGAAAAAGAAAAGTTATTGATATGAAATGAAACAATTGTAAAAAATTAAACATGGTTGGTAAAAAGACTTAATGCTAACAGTGGAATGCATGCATGTTGAGCTTGGTGGTCAAAACACAGATAATCTTTCTACCACATAATCAAGTAACCAAGGAATTTCTACAGAATAATTTGCTTATTAAGTTGTAACAAATGTAGTTTTTTCAGTACCTTTCAGCCTTCATAACAACCAAAATGCCACAAACTAAAAATTATGATGGAATCTGATCATGTTGTTGAGGTAGAAATAACACTGGAACATGTTACATCCAAATATAGAAAAAGCCTGACTAAATCACACTAAAAGTTGGGCAGAAACTTTTACTGCTTGTAGCTTAAATAATGCTAAAATTTTGTTCTTTCTTGTTGAATCGTGTTTAAGTGGTCTTGATTCTCTTGACAGCATAGGCCTACTTAGTTGGTAGTGGCAGAAGTCAAAAGTAGGATCGCAAATCTAATTGATATACTAATACTAATTGAAGGGCCTACTAACACTAGTGTCAAAACTAGATAATCATTTGAGCAAGTATCAATACTAAAAAAAAGTCACATTTAGAACAGAAATGAACCTTTCCTGAATAGCTTTAGAATGATCTTAAGCTGTATTAGGACAAGTCCATAAGTCCAAGACCACACAGACTAATACACGCCCATGAACCACTATGGAACATACCTGGACAAATGAGGGATTACACAGATATAGCACCGCATGGTAATATAAAAGAAAGTACTGTGATTTAATGTTGAAAATGACATTCTATTGTCTAAATAAAGAGTCGTTTCATTATCATCGTGGCTGAGTATCGAGTCTATTCCTTAGTATCGAAATCGAGTTTGAAATGTAAGTATTCGTGACACTAGTAGTAGTTACAAGAAGCCAAGAAATGCTTTGGATGTCTTCTCCGGCTCGGACAGTAGGCGGAGTGCTGGCGGTGGGGTGAAGATGCAGTGAGGCGGATTCCACCACTAGAGTTCTCCCCTGTACTTGTCCCTCTCCACTCCACTTCCACCGCGGCACTGTTTACCTCCAGCGCTGTGCTACTTACTGGGGCCAGCTGGGAACACAGACAGCCCCATCTCTTGCCTATATCCAACCGCAAAATACTAATGTAAGGAGCTCCGACTGGACCCTCCGCAGCGCCGCGTGTTGGTGACACTGTGCCCGAGGTGAGTGGCTCTGTCCCCGCGTTGGTAAATGTCAAAACGGCGCGAGCTCCCGGGCACCGTTGCGGCTGCTTAGCTTGACAGTTAGCTTAGCATGTAGCTTAGCCGCTAGCCCCAGCAGCTGCCTTGTCTCTACCCGTGATGGAGGATTGTGAACATGGCGCCTTCCAAAACAAACGAGCAGTCACTTAGTTAATGTTATTTTTCTGTTTTATGACAACATATCGAACTATTCTTTTAGTTTAAATTGCACTTGCGTTTCGTTAGAGTCCAAGGTTTTGACAAGTTTGACAAGTCCGGCTGTGATCTTCGGATACATGTTGCAACCATTTACTAGCATCGAAAAGCCAAACGAGCTAGCAATATAGCACTTTATCCTGGCTAATTTCACGTTTATCAAGAAATTAAAAGGTGTCCCATAATAATTACCATGCCAATTTTCAGTTAACTTGCCTGGTTTACGTCAATGCAAGTCTTTTATTATTCGCACCGAAGTTAGCTAAGCAGCCTAGCAGCTAACCAGACAGCTAACCCAGTTGTGGCCCCATAAGTCTTTGTTGTCAATAATACTTTGACATGTAATATTTGTATACAATCTGATCTACTGTGTGTCAGGCTGTGGTTCTAGTGTAAGCTCGTGTTTTATTTTTACACCATGCATGTTGCAAAACCCAATAGCCACCACATCATTGCCCCAGCCCATGGACAGCAGCAGACTGGATGTGTGTATTTTTATCTTTTGCGCCAAACGTGAGCAAGGCATCTATCAAAACAATCGAGTGACAACTACAGGGCATCGTTGGAAGTCAATATTTGCAGTCTGATATTAGAACATTTTGGAGATATTTCCTGATTGTATAAATAATAGTTTAAATTTGAGTAAATCCTCTTGAAATATATGCAAAAGGCATCAAAACTCAAAATACAACAAAGCAACAACAAAGAAATAATGTAAGTTTAGGTGACAATCTGTAGTTGCTTCCATACTAATTGAGTTAGTGGTGACCGGAATAGCTCCAAGTGAATGTGGCAGCTGTCATGCTACTGTTGTCAATAGACTGTTCTGTAATTCATTTGCAATAACTGGGTTGTGTTGTATTTTGTTATTTGAAGAGTATTTTTATTCTGCCTTGAAAATAACATGAGGTAAAATCATGGGTTAGATGGTTACTGTATTTAACAAGGATATTCCTAGGCCTGTCATGATAATTACTGTATTTTTGGGGGGTGATATTTATTATGTGTACTTTTTCTTTGCACTGCTGGGAACTTTTTTGTTTGTTTATGTCTATATGATAAGATTTAAATCATAAAAGGTTGAATTAATAACTTTTATGACTCTTTACAGATGCAAACTAAGTACTCAAGTGTTTCATTCTGCTGTTTATTTATCACAGCTCATGATTTTTTTTTTTTTTTTTAATATTGTAGATTTGGAATAGTTTTTGTGCTTTAAATCCGCTCTTGGGTTATTGTGTCAGTGACATAAATTAGTTTCAATATTATCGTTTATCATCTATATGCACTTCAGCGATATATTGAACTTCAAAATATGTTATTGTGACAGGCTTTGACATCACTGATTTGACCTTTTTAAAAGAAAGTGTAAAAAGAACTATCCTCTAAGTCTAAAAAAGCGCTTGTTGACGGATATGACAAGTTCTCAAACAAGAGCAACAGGTTCTTTTGGTTGAATTTTTACCTTCATCATATTCAGGCAGTTTTTGAACCCAAAACTACTGTTCTAGTGAAATTAGGCCTGTCACGATAACACATTTTAAAGTGTGATGTATTGATTCTGAAAATATCCCGATAAACAATAATATTGAAATGAATTTATACCACGTTCACAATAAGCTTAAAGCAGAATACTCACAGTAAACCCTTTGCTAAGTGAATGATATTAAACATAATGTGGTCTGCAATATATAAATAGTAGTTAGTTCTAGTATCTATAATATGTCATGTAAATTAATTATTGGACCATTTATAACTTGACTCGTAAAGTTAAGAAGTACCCCCAGAAAAGTGAAGAAAAGACATGGGATAAATATTGAGCCTGAAAAAATACTGTTCAGCCGGCATAAGTTGAACGATAAGTCGATAAAGTAATTATCGTGACAAGCCTAAATGAAATTGTATCATAGGAAAAAAATAAATATAAAATTATTTGCGCCAATGCCAAAAAAGCTAAAACCATTCAAGTACAGATCGACTTTTTACAAAGGCCTGTCCCTATATCGATTTATCGTTAAATAAATGGAAACTGGAGCAATAATTGTTGGGGTCAGTATTTATCATGGGTACTTTTTCTTTGTACTAGTGAGTGACTTTTTGTTATTTTTCTGTACTTCTGTAGAATGTACTGTTCTGTACTGCTGTAGAGTCGGGCTGCGCGATTTTGTAACAATATCTTTGCGTTTAGATTTGTAATTTATGTTTTAAAGGGCCATATTACACTATTTTCTGATCTCTGTTATGATGTTGTTTCCTCATCACTAACAGACCTGAGTTGTGTTTTGTTTCATTCACACATGTTTAACACTGAGTTCTTCTCTCAAACAGAAAACACTCTGTTCACCTTGTGATGTCATGTGGTAATACAGGAAGTGCTCCACTGTGTTTTTAACCTCCATACATCTTCACTAGAATCAGTTCGATAATTTCAGCCCGGAAATTGCCAATCTCTACTGAACTAAAGGTAAAACGTAGCTGTTAACTTGTAGACTACCACCTCATGACATCACAAGGTGTAACAGAGAATTTTGAGCTTTGGACATGTAGACAGACTAATAGTAAAAGTGTTACTCAAACATGTGTGAATGAAACAAAACACAACTCCAGGTATGTTTCTGATGTGGTAACAGCATTATAACATGGCTTAAAGCTCACAAGAGTCAATTTTGTGTAATATTGGAACATTAATAATAGAACCCTGTTCAAATGAACTAATTGTGCACGAAATGATGGCATAACTTTTTTCTCCTCCTTCTACGCCACTTCCTGTCGTGGGCACAAGAGTCACATTTCACAACACGTTTGTACTACAGGGGCTACTACATGGCAGTTTTTATGCAGAATGAGACAGGATATTTTGGTGTTTGTGGAAGAAATTATAGTACTTAAAAAATTGCAGCCGTTGTAATTTGCTAAATGCCTGTATTAAAATTGCGGTTTCAATTATGATTCATCTTGCAGCCCAAATCACAACCCACACAGCAGCTTCAAAGTTTCAAACATCTTCTACATAACTAGCTATTGATTAAAGTGACAACCCAAGTTTCACGGAGGATTTTGCTGAAGACCCCATAAAATAGGATTTAAATTTCTTAAGATATTTAGGGCTCCTGCTCCTTAAGGTCGCATTTGGCTTTGAACATCAGACTTGTCCTTGTCTGATCCTCTATGACATTTAAAGCTTTGATCACTTGGATATTTCTCACCACTTTGAGTATGGAATCTTTTTAAACATTTTTTTATATAGTCCATCATCTGCACTGGTGGAAGAAGTGCTCAATTTTGTCACTTAAGTAAAAGTAAAAATATTTTGCACAGATTTTGAGGTCTTATAAAGCTTCAAATGTTTTGATTGATTGATTTTGATAAAGATTTGTTCTGAATTTTGTCCAACAGAAATAATTGAACCAATCATTTTTTCTAGCTGTTTTTATTTATTATATTTTTGTTTGCTCAAATTATGAACGTGTTAAAAATAAACTCCTCAGGCTTTTCAGCAGGTCTCAAATAATAATGAAAAATACTTTTACTTTTCATTCCAGTTCAAAAATGTAGTGGAGTAGAAAGTACAGATACCTGCTCTCAAATGTAGTGAAGTAAAAGTAAAAAGTATCCACTTTAAAATTTACTTAAGTACAATTTTTTGGTATCTGAAATTTACTTAAGTATAGTACTTTACTACTTTTACTTAATTATATTTCACCACTGATCATCGGTGCTGTGATTTGGTGTTGTTGTTCTAATCTGTATTACAAAATTTGGTCATTTGTATTTTATTGTGTTTAAAAACCGAAAATGGCAAGATTAATTGTAATTGAATTGAAATCGCAATTTGAATATGCAATTAGCAAATCACAAAGGCAGACATTTTTGAAGTACCATAAATTCCTCTACAAACAACAAAATCTCCTGTCTTAGTCTGCATAAAAACTGTTAACCCTGTAGTTTAGATCTGTACAGACATGTTCTGAAATGTGTTTCTTCTGTTAGTCAGATTTCAGTGTTTTTGTCAGTTCTCCTGGATGCGTTTAATATGTGAAATTTGAACAGAATCCTATTACTAAAACTTAAACCTAAAATCTATCAAACCTAGATATCTTTCCAAAATTGTGCAGCCTGTTGTCTGGCTGCAAATTTGTTTCATTAAATCAAATGAACAAATGTGTTTGGTCCAAGGTAGATTTTTTTTCAGACCAAGCTAAAAAAGTAACAAGACTAATTACGCCTCTTGCAGGATTCTGTCAGGGAAAAACTAATTTCTGATTGTATTATTTTAAAATATTTGCTGTATATATATTTGTCTTCGTCGCAGTTGAGATGAATAAAGAAATCATGTCTCGTGTGGTGAAGAGGCGGCAGGCGGACCCCAAAGTGGTCCAGTACGTGTGGGCCGCCATCGAAGTCATCCGCAACCAGAAGCAGATCGCAAACATGGACCGCATCTCCAAGTAAGTGTTTCTGCTTTTCATTTTGTTGATATTGGGGCTGTAGTTAGATTATAAGGATTTATATGAGACAACAACAGAAACGGAGAAGTGAGTAAGTGTGTTACCTGAGGATTAGGTATTTTTTTGGTATTTCTATGTAAAAAGGCAGATTAAACTCATGATTCACAAGTTTAATCTGCCTTCATATAAATACATTGTTTCTTAGTACTTTTTTCTGCATCAGTAGTTGTTTTTGCATGAACTCCCCCTGCAGTGAGTGCAGTTTGGGCCAGATACACAGAGATGTAATAGTTTTGAGAGCTTCGATCGGCAGGACATGTCTTTGGAGAGAATTTCTTTATTTGACTACAGCCTTAGTTCATATATATATTTTTACTTATGATGATCTTATGATTCAAAAACCTTTTTTTAGAACATTAAAATTTGGATAATTTGCACTGCTAACCTAATGCTAACAAATAGCAGTGTCTTGAAAATGGCAGTGTTAATATGTTAAAGGTGTTAAAGTCATTTTTTTATTTTATTTTTTTATTGGAACGTCCACAACCTATTTTCCCAATATAGATATTATTGCTTTGTCAAGAATGTTCCACTGTGTGGCATTAAACTTGTCTATCTTCATGGAGAGAGGCAGGTGACGCCACCAGGCCAAGATACAGGTCAGATCTGTGGAGAGATGTTTTCAAGGTATTTTTGAGTAACAAAAACACCTGTAACTGACTAAATGCTTGATACATAAGCTTGATGCCATACTGTGGAACATTCCAGGTGGAGCAATATCATCAAACAGATGGGGGACACTCCACCAGAAAAGCTCCATAGTGCACCTTTAATATATTGCTGAAGTAAATATAGACAGTAAACGATAATATTGAAACCAAACCCTAAAGCACAATTATCCTTCAAAAAAGTATTCTAAATGTACAATATTGTTAAAAAATATGAGCTGGAAAAAAATAACTGACACAACGCCACACTTAAAGTAGTTAGTGTCTATAATGAATCGTAGAAGTTCATGATTCAAGACTTCCACAGCTCAAATCTCATCATAGAACAGAAAAATAACCAAAAACACCCCACTGGTGCAAAGAAAAAGTCCTCAAAAAGTTCCTCCCAAAAAATGCAGTTTCATTTGTCACGTACTGGACAATAAGTAGATATTAGACATGGGACGATATTGAAATTTGGTGTCACGATTATCATGGCCAAAATAATTACGATTAACGATTATATCACAACAATTATTAAAGTTGCTGAGAGTTTAAAATTGTTATGGATTTAAATAATTATAATTTTAATATTATGACGAGCTTCCATATTTTAACAACAGGTTATTTCTATAGCACTTTTAAAACTACTTTAGCTGCCCAAAGTGCTTCACATAAAAGCCAACAAAAACAAATATTTAGAAGATAACACAATACATAGGAAAAGAACAATAAAACACCGAGATGTCCTGTCTAGCTAGTATTGAACACCATGGAGAAGAGGTGGGTTTCAGTCTAGTCTTAAACTGCGTTAAAGACTGAGAGGATTTATAGTACTGTACTTTGTTATAAGTGAAAACAGCAGTGATCTAGAAGAGACCATCAGGGAGAAGTATTTTTGTTCTGCACATTCTGGTGATATAATGGGGATTGTCTTTGTTGGCGATTCTCACAAGTATATAAAATGTCCCACAAACAATTATTGTTCTACCCTTTTGATCATGATAAATGATACTCTTGTTAATCCTCCCATCTCCAGTCGATACAGTATTTATCATGACAGACCCAGTTTCATGCCAGAATCGCTTAAAGAGATTTATGAGATTCACACCCAACTTTGTAAAACAACTAAGCCTTTACTTACCCAACAAACTATCTAAAAGTATTCCAACATATTCATTATTTTGCCGTATTTCTATCATTTGAAGTCTTTAACTTCTCCTGAGTTCTACCCGAGGTTCGTAATTACAAGTTGTCACGCGGCAACATGGGATTAGTTCTGTAAACAAGTGGACTAATTTCAATATAAAAGCAGCACTAATCCCTGAAGTGATGTTTACTGTCTCGGTATCATTTGTAACAGCAGAAAGAGTGCAAGTCCTTACAAGAGGTGGGGATGGAAGCATGTGTTATGTAGAGTGGTTGACACGACCCCAGGGCAGAGAATCCAGCGCTAAACCAGACGTGCCAACACTTGAACACAGCCAGGCCAAATCCTAGTGTCTTCCAACTGGTTTTTATGTAATATGTAATTATTTTTTCAGAGAGTAAATTTTTTTTAATTTATTTTGGTGATTCAATTAACATAACATTTTTACTTGATAATCAAAAATAATGAATACGGCCACATACCTGCCTAAAAAGTAGTAAATGGGCGTAATTAGGCTTGTCACGATAACACATTTTGAAGTGCGATATATTGCTGAAGTAAATATAGACGATAAATGATAATATTGAAACCATGAAGCAGAATTATTCTGAAGTAAATAAGACGATAAATGATAATATTGAAACCATGAAGCAGAATTATTCACAAAAAACTACTCAAAATCTACAATATTGTTAAAAAAAAACCATAGCTGAAATAAATAACAGAATGCGACACTTAAGTAGTTAGTTTGTGTCTATAATGAGTCGTAGAAGTTCATAATTCAGCCTTCTACAATTCAGATCTCATCATAGAACAGAAAAATAACCAAACTTTTCCCATTAGTACAAAGAAAATATACCCACGATAAATTCTGACCCCCAAAAATGATTGCCCCATCTGTCTTGTATTGAACGATAAGCCGATGTGATAGTGATTATTATGACAGGCCTAGTCGGATTTTTTTTTTAGTTAAAGTTGCTGGTAAAAGATTCTACATTTCAGGATACAGTACTTCACAAGCTTCATATCTTTCCCAAAGTTATTGTTAATAGAAAATATATTTGTGTTTTATAATTTCCCACAAAAAACACCAAAATAGGCTAAAATTCAATACTCTCTTCCACTAGTAAAATAACACACATAACAATAAACGTCTCTTTAACTAGGCAGATTATGCCTAGATGCACTTTTCTTGTGGGTTGTCTATCACTTGCTTGGCTCCATGTTGTTATTGCTTTGCTTGGAATGTTCCACAGTATGACATAAAACTTTATTTATCTTGCATTTAATCAACATGTGTTTTTATCGCTAAAATACGCCTTGGAGAAAAAAAATCACTCTACTGTAAGTTGGCCTATAACCTGCTTGTCTCCATGGTGATAGATCAGTTTAAAGTCATACTGTGAAATATTCCAGGCGAAACAATAACGCCTTTGAAAATAGTTTGATAAAAGTGTTCTTGAATTACAATAAAAGACACTGAGAACACTGGCACCTTCCATTTGCTTCTGGTGGATGGTTATGAATATGAAGCGCCTAATTGATGCCCAAATGTTTCCCACTCCGAGCATTAGGTGCGTGTGTCTCATTTACTTCCATTACATCGCAGCACTAAGTGTCTCAAATGCCCGCGCTGATGAACTGAAGGCAGATCTGTGACTGATGACAGATCTCTCATTCACCCAGCCGCGGCTCCCCTAAATGAAACACTTAACACGTCCCGTACGAGCAGCCGGAGCACCTCGGGAGCTGGCGCCACTCCAACTCAGCCCTGGCTGTCGTCATGGCAACACAAAGTGGCAACACGCGCCCCCCCCAGTCCCACCGCAGCTTTATTTCCCCAAACCACTGTTGTGGATGAGTGCCTGTTGACATTGGAGTGACCAATGAATTTAATCCAAGGTCCCTTTGCAAATGTGAGTTACTTATTGATGTGGACTCACAAAACGCTCGTTCATTTAAATAGGGAGATGCAGGGGATGGTGCTGGATATTTTACACACAGAAAAGTCTTTGTTTATTGATACTGTGTTATATTTATGTGTGGGAAATTGAATGTGGCAACATTTGTACAACAGGCATGATCTTGAACAGTGTAATCCAGCAAAAAGGTGTGATTGTCTGGTGAGATTTGTAAACTGAATTTTAAATGTATTATTATTCTTCATTTGTTTATTTTGTTTACATTTTATTAAACTGGGATAGTTGGCTTGTGTGTTGAGTACATAGACATACAGTTTATGGTTGAATATTACGATTATTATTGGCAGTGCAGTGTTATGATTGTGATCAAAAGTCTCATTATTTAGACTACAACGATGTTTGGGACCAAAAGCTTCTGGAGCAAATCTGTTCTGAAAATGCATCATCTTGTTGGAGTGGCATAAGAAGAAAGCGGAGAACTACCTAGACCATGATCCTTTGTTCCGTTTCATAGCTATGTGTCATATTTCAACACTAAGAGTTTAATAATGGTAATTTCCTCAAAGAACAGCAGTAAAAGCTTCTGAGGACATTGTTGATAATAAAACATTTTCCTGTTAATGATACTAATTCTCACAATAATATTATAGATGTCGCACTGTGTGGTTACTAGTCCTAATACAATATCTAAAAGCTGCATTACACAATTTTTAAACCACAAAAGGAGGAAGTATGTATTGTACTCCACCCCATAAACCATTTTTTCACATATTCGTATGCATGAATTTTTGGTGGCGTCCACAGCTGAAAACTGGAGTGAACCGCCAGAGCAAAGCCAATCTGCAGGTTAGCAATTGATAGAATACTACTAATTTTGTCACGAAGTGCTGCATTTACAATAAACTCACTAACTTTAATCATTCACAAGAAAAAGTTTGGTACCCCAGCTACACCTCTGAAACAGAAGTGTTCAGACCAATTCAGTGAAGGCTTCATGTTTTCTTTTTGGCGTTAAAGCAAGAATGAGCTGTTGACGTAATGACTAACTTTATTTGACCCTGGTTGTTTTTCTGTTTCCCTGTTTGATACTGTAAATGAATGTGAACAGCACTTTGGCCTACCATGTTGTTGTTTTTAAAGCGCTAATGACTATATTTGGATTGGATTTGGGATAGAATACACTTTTAGCCAGTGTTTGCGGTGTCTGGAGCCCGCTCAGACAGCTCGTGCCCCGGCTTGTGTCCCTGCTGCAGGTGTAACCTCTCTCCCCTGCCCCCCTGTGTGTCTGGAGTCTGGAGTTGTGCCAGTGCTTCTCCACCTGACAGCAGAACCACAGGCTGCTGCTGGAACCATGCCCAGGGTACATGGGGACGTATTACAGAGGCGCACACTCTTTGTTTGTGCCTCCTTACATGCGCCCACTGAATACACTGATTTTAGTTTTGTTTAGGAAGATTCACACTACAGTTATTTGCAAAATGGAACAAATAGTTTGAAAGTCAAGGGAGTGTGGGGGGGTCAATACAAATTAAGTCCAACCCCAAGAAACGCAAAGGCTTCAGATCATATTTCAAACTTTTTTTTCTTTTTAATCTAAACTCCATTGCAATATTTGTCAGAAAAATCGAATTTTTTTTCCAAAATTGTGCAACCATATTCCACAGCTTCTCTAGAGCTTTACACATCTGTCAACAACATACAAATAACAATATTGCAAAAATAGTTTTATTCAAATTTCTACTAGGGCTGCACAATATGAATAAATAAAGATGTGATATTCCATAACTGTTTTGTACTGCGAAAACGATATTCTTGTGATATTTTAATGTATACTTTGGCACAAAAAGTTCAATTAATTAAAATTATAAATGCCTGATTTAATTTACAAGTCAAACTAGGTCAAAGTAAAACAAAGACCAACCCAAGTCTGATATAGAACTTAAAAGTGAAAACCATGAACAAAATCTGCGTTTCCCTTTCCTGTCCCTTTTAGTTTCCAAAAACAGTACATTTCTCTAAAATGGAGAACTTTGTGTTGTTACGATCCATACGTTTTCTTGCGTTGATTATTGCGTCAACCAATATCACAATATCGATATTTCCGCGATATATTGTGTAGCCCTGATTTTTCAACCCTTCGTTTCCTCTTTTCCTCTCGTGTTTAGATACCTGAGCCGTGTGTTCGGGATGCACCCTAAGGAGACCGCCCGTCAGCTCAGCCTGGCGGTGAAGGACGGCCTGGTGGTGGAGACCCTCACTGTGGGCTGCAAGGGCTCCAAGGCGGGCATCGAACAAGAGGGCTACTGGTTGCCCGGGGACGAGATGGTAAGACCGGCTCTAACCATTTTACACCAGCACATGCATCATCAACCAGTCCACACATTTACATGGCCAGTGAAGACCAGACAACTAGAGTAATCACATGACCCAGTTATTAGATCTGATTTCTGATATGTGTTTATATGCACAAAATAAATCTGATCATCAAAAACACTCGGTGACATTTAGGGCTGTAGGTCCGATCGGTCGATGATGTTTTCGTCAACCAAAATGTGTTTTATGTGTATTGCATTTAGATTATAAAGATTTATATAGGACAACATATATCAGCACATATATACACTTTTTCATAGCGGTTTCCAGTATAAATAGTTGTTTTTGCATAAACTCCTGTGCAGGTGTGGTCTTGTGAGTGCAGTTTGGGTCAGATACATAGAGATACGGAATAGTTTTGAGAGCTTTGCCACGCCCCCTTTTTAATCGACTAATTGATCGGTAAGACCATAGACTGTATATATAAATGGACATAGCTAATCTGCTAGCAGCGGCGTGCCAAATAGAAAGTGCTCATGGGCGCGCTTCCGGCTCCACTGACTCTGGCTTCAATTCACTTTGCGCTGAAAAACTGTCGCCCGTCTCATCGTAGCTGCCGCTGTCAGGCTCGTCATTTTGGTCTTAAAATGTTCGTATTAACCCTCTCTATTTTTCCTTCGCTATCGTGACGGTAAATCAAGATATGAACATTAATAACAGACAAATCAAACACACCTTCTTTCCCCGCGGTTACTCCCGTCAGCGTTAGCAACAGGTTTGATTGACGGCGTTGCTAAGTGCCCGCTCCCCGCTAAACCAGCGGTGCGGGCTGGAGGGGGCGTTACCTTCAGCAGCCTTTGACTGGAGCCGAACTCTATGGGTGACGTCACACTCCCTTAGTCCACATCTTTATACAGACTATGGGTAGGACATGTCTTTAGTTAACCAAGAATTTCTTTAGTTGAGTACAGCCCTAGTGACGTCTGTCAAATTTTCTTTCACTTTTGCCTTAGCCACATTAGTTCGCTTTTTTGCTTAATTTTCCATGTCACAACCTGCACAGGTGTGAACGATCAGGAAATCGGATTACTCGACTCAGATGTAACTGTTTATATGGCATTTCATTGCGAACTCCAGACTCAGACGGTGATCGGGTTTTTGGTGTGCATTTAAACACAGTCATTCTTACACGTACTCTGACTCAGTATTAGTCATTCTCGGCTCTAAAACGTAGTAGGTGACTCGGGTAGCATCGTGTCATCTGTCATACTGTTCAAATTTGATCTTTTTCAAAATACTGGGCAGTTATTCTAATCAAAAAGCCCATTTAAACACAAGCAAATGCAGAGATGCTACACAGCCGTATTAACTCTAAATCGTGTTGTTCATATTACTCTAGCTTTACGTAAAAATTCTGGCCAGTTATTCTAATGTAATCATATTGTCAGTTTTTTTTATTATCCGAAAGTCAGTTCAGACACATGCAAAGACAGAGGTACAAAGTTGTATTAACTCTCTGTAGTGTTGTTCACATTAGCCTAGCCTTATGCAATAGCTCCTTTATTTCCCCTGGTTCTTGTTATTATCCAAGCCTGACTTCCTAGCTCAGAACACACTTTATTACATCTAATATCTAGGGGAAAATTTCACTTTTATTATTTGACAGAACAAAATGCATACTGAATAACCGGCTGTAGTTGTATTGTCTTTAAAAAAAACACTCACACATGTTAAAATGCAGTATTGGTTGGGGTCCCATGGCGGACGTGTGTTTGTAGCAGCAGGACTTTAAACATTGCTCTTTGACTCACTTGCAATCACAGGACCCGAAAGCAGAGGGCAGTCAGGTAAGGCTTTACAATTGTTCCATTCACAACAGGGTCTCCTCTTTGCTCCCTTTGACTAACATCGTTCTGTGAGAAATCTGCCACATGCACTGCACTCTGGGATTTAATGGAATCTTTTTAGGTCCAAAATACACAAAAATAACCACAAACTCTGATTTGTGCCACTAGAAACAACTGATGACAACAGATTTTTTTTTTAAAGCTAATCAATTGTTTAAATTAGTCCTTTTATATAAACAAAATTTGGCTCAATATTTGATGTAGGACCACTACTACAAGTCAAAATCCAATAGATTTAAGTTTCATTTGTAAAGCTCATTTAAAGGTACACTATGTAATCTGCCACCTGCTTGTTTCCATGGAGTTGTTATTGCTTTGCCTGTAAGTTTCCACTGTATGGCATTAAACTTATCTATCTCCACGGATACACCAGCAGGCCCAGTTACAAGTCAGATCTGTAGAGAGACGGGCCCGCTCTCAGTAAGAATGCATTTCTTGCCAGCTGGAATTAACTAAATGCAAGAGGGATATGTTAAATGCCATACTGTGGAATGTTCCAGGCAAAGCAATAACTTCATGGAGACAAGCAGATGGCGGATATAAACAAATGGCCTTATACCACATTTGATCAGTACAAAATTTCTTTATTGAAAATGAAGTAATGTTTTTAAGACCCGCCCCCTAAATCAAACTAAATCAAACTCGCTGTCTGTCATCACCAGAAAAGCTTCACGATGTTCCCCTGCTGCGCTGTGGCCACATTTCTTACTGAAGTGATCACTGATGTATGTCTGGTTGTGTGCTCACGACCAACCTGCAGATAGGCAACACTTTCACTACGTTTTATTCTAATTAGCAGTTACTTTGTTCTTAATCTTATTCACTTACTACACATTCTTACGAGGCACTGTGTCACTGGTGGTGTCATCCAGACTAGAAGCAATGCAGATGTATTGACGGTCAATCGAGGATGTCAAGTTTTATCAACTCAATAATTGTTTTCTGATTATATTGTAACATAAATAATCACATCTGTTCATCACATGCATTACTTTCTTATTCAGAATGTTTAAAGAGGGGGTATTATGCAAAATCAACTTTTGGAGCTTTCTATCATGATATAACGTGTGTAACCTCATCAAAAACATGTCCGAGGAGGTTTTAGATGTCATCCATGCATGTTTCAGTAATTTAGCAATCTCTCCTGGGCCCTATTCGAAACCTTTTTGCGGTTAGCTGCTGTACGAGGCCACTCCTCTTGTACAAGGCTCAGCCCACAAGCCTATGCATACAAAATAATACACTATAACTTCACAAACCTGATGCGATGTGCAGTAGTTGATTAGCAGGATGCACGCCGATTGTGTTGTGATAGCGCTCTGAAGGAGGAGTGACTTAGCGCCGGGAGCAAGTGGAGATAGACTCAGAGCATCAAAAATAAAACTGAAACTAATTTTACTTTTTTTATGCGTTGTTTTCAGTGAATATAGCATTTAAAAAAAAAACAATAAAAGGTAACATGGCGATCTAAATATGTTTCGCGTTAACAAGTAATACCCCCTCTTTAATTTCATTCAGGTTATAACTTTGAAGAGATCATATATGCAGATGTATTGGAGCGCGCCCAAACACAAATGGTGAATAATTGTACATTTTGTATGTTTTTTTCTCTCACAATAAACCAACACACAAATATTTGCCATGGTGACATCCATACAGTAAACTGAGAAGCAGTTACATTCACTGCTCACCTGCCTGTTATTGTCTTGTGTTGTATTGCTTCAGCCAACACAACATCAGTGGATAGATTGCCTCATAAGGAGCACTTTTTTCCCAGTTCGTCACCAACCCAAACAAGTCTACTATGAATGAAAAGTGACTGCCTAATTACAGATTGTAGTCTTATTTAAAATGTTCAGAATGTTTTAGCCTAGCTGCAGGTTGTTGGTGAGCATGTGCGTGCGTGTAACAGTTGGTTTTGGTAGCTCTAGTCTCCTCTCAGGGTGGATGTGACTGTGTTCTTAGCTCTCTCTGTCTGGCATGCTTCTGTTTCACAATTATTCAATGGAAAAAGTGATTCAATGTTAAATTTGATTACTGCGTTGAGCTGTGATTTCTACTAGTACTTCACATAAAAATCTCGTAATGCATTTCTATTTACACAAAAAAACAAAAAACAATCTAAGTACAATACTAAGTGATTATTTAGCCAAATGGTTGGGCTGCAAGATTAATTACAATTTGAATGAGCGCCATCAGCAAATCGCAAAGGCTGCAGTTTTCAAAGTACCACAATTTCCTCCACAAACAGAAATGTTCTGTCTTATTCTGCATAAAATTGCTGACCCTGCAGTTTTGATCTGTACAAACATGTTCTGAAATGTAATTCTTGTATTAGTTTGTCAGTTATAGGCCCATTTCAATCTTTTTGCCAATTCATCTCGGCTCATTTAAAATTTGAACTTTGAACAGAATCTGCAAATCTAATCGCAATCGCAATGCTTGGCTGAAAAATTGCAATTCGATATTTTTTCCAAATCAGTTTTATTGATCGATTCCAGTTAAGCGTAGCTCATATTAAATGAACAGTGTGTAACTTTCTGGAGGTGGCACGTCACCTGCATGATTCCATGGAAATAGAAGGTTTAAACCATACTTCGGTACATAGATAAGTTTTATGTTATAATGTGAAAGATTCTAGCCAAAGGAACAACACTTCCATGGAAACAAGTAAGAGTACGAGTCAGGTTTGTGGAGATGCAAGCTCGTTCACAGTATGAATGCATGTGTTTCAAAGTTTCACAGTGTAATTAACGCAACCAAAATGACATGCTTATATTTTAGTCTATTTTTTGGCTAAAAGGTTACATACTGTAGCTTTAAGTTGCAAGTACAAATGTGAGAAGTGAGAGTGTGTCCAGTGACCTTAGATCAACCTTCCAAATATTTACTGTAGCTTTGGTCACACACTGATAATCATCTCACTGCACTGGTCAGTTTAGCTCCAGGCAGAGCAGCTACAACAGCTCCTTTAACTGGTTCTGTATTTAGATGAATAACACCGCGGAAAATCTGATCATTTTACAGAATGCACTATAAAATAAAGTAAAAATGTAACTTTCATAGAGCTGAACAGTTGTGATTTTCTAACAAGCATTGCGATTGCGGTTAGAGTTGCAGTTTATGTTTTAACTATAGGATTCTGTTCAAAGTTCACATTGTAAATGCATTGAAGAATTGACAGGAAGTCTTAATTATGAACTGACAAGCTGATACAAGAATCACATTTCAGAACATGTTTGTCTTATTCTGCATAAAAACTGTTAACCCTGTAGTTTCGATCTGTACAGACGGAATGGTTTGTTATTTGTGGAGGAAACTCTGGTACTTCAAAAACTGCAGCCTCTGTGATTTCCTGACTGCGTCCATTCAAATTCTGATTTCGATTTGATTGTGATTCATCTTGCAGCTGTAAATGTACATTTAACATCCTGTAGATTTAGACACAAATGAACTCTTGACCCACTATCTACAATAAAAATGTACTTTAACCAAAATGACCTGGGCTATGTGTTTCCACCAACAATGAATGAAACAATGAAAATTTAAAAATTCCTGTTAGTGTAATAATAATCATATCTACAGTTTATCTGCCTGTTGTATAAATGTAAGCAAATATAATTCCACAGCAAGGCATAAGGCTGCAGTCTGCTCTATCTAGTTCTGATCACTTGCAGTGTTCTTGAGTTCTGCAAAAGAAAAAAAAAAAGGCTAAAATAAATACATATTTAAGGATCACACTGTGTACATCAAGTTACAGATGGATAATCACTGACAAGATGTTAACAACTTTAGGAATGTAGTGAATACTTCTGTTTTTATAAACGTAAGTGTTTCTGGTAGGTGTTTGCTAATGCTAACTGTATTTGAATGTAAAATATGAAATAAACATTAAAATGAGGATTTAAAGTAAAGCCCCATTTAAAAAATATTTGAATCAAGTCAAGTGAAACTAAACACCTAAACTGCTCCTGCAGCCACATTTCAAACTAACAGTTATCCACAGTCCAAACTCCGCCCCCTGCAGGTGTTTGTTATAAGAAACACCTGACTATAATCAGGACAGTCCTGTGTGACGCTGCCAACCACTGGAGCCAGCACAAACTTAGATTCAGACATTTTTTACCAGAAAGTTGCAAATTTACCTAGTTTGCACTAAAGTTGCCAGATAATGACTTGGAACAGTAGATAATGCTATTGAAACACCATGTATTTAGTAGTGATAAAAGTGGATTCAGTGTTTAGGTCCACTTTGAGTTTGAGTTGATCTGTTTTTAATAAACCAGTCCTGGCCACATTTCATTCAGCATCTTGTTCAAATAACTGCCTTTCGATGTGCTCTCTGATTCGATTTTTCACTTGTAATGACAGAACTTTAAAGTTATTGAATCAATCCCAGATCGGTCCCTCTTTGTCCTTTTGGCTGTTTTGGACCTGGCTCTGTCCCATCCACAGCTCTGTGTTTGAAGAGAGTCCATGTCAAATGTTTGGTTTGGACATGTCTCAGGAGCTGCCTGCTTCTTCTGCCCAACCACACAGTCAGGACTTGTGCAGGCTGTGAGTGGGAGCGATCGGCCCAATCACCCATTACATTCCGGCCCTATGGTTTTTGATACGTTTGATGCATTACAACCATGTTTTTAAATTGACTTAGAAAGTACACTTAATACAGACAAGATTTAGATGGAAAATTTCTAAACAGAAGTAATATGATTTGAATTGAGGCTGTTAAAAGGTTGAGCAGAGAAGAGATATTGTGCCATTTTTGAAGTTATTTGGGCACTCGAAGCCAAACTGCAGTAACATTCCACATTCCTCATTTTGCAACAGTTCAAACTTATTCCTTACTTTAGTAGCGCATTTCTGGCAACCTAATTATTCACTGCAATGTGTTTATTAGCACTTTTAACTTTCAGAGATCAGAGCGGAGTTTTGCCGTCATTTATTTAACATGATGACCTTGTTATTATTTTAAAAAATAATAATAAAACCAGTGTTACCTCTGTTATATAAGAAACACATTTTATTACATTCTCTTGCACTTGTACGACCCCACCAATCCATGGGTTTGAGAATGATAAAAATTTAAGAATTTAAAACAAAAATGGATTGTTTGAATGCAAAAAAATCCTAAAAATGTTCCATATAAGAGGAAGCTGAAACCCATGAATAGTTGATCAATCATGCTTAAAAAGTATAAAGTACACTTAAAGCAAACAAGATTTAAGTGAGCAATATGATTCAAATCGAGAGTTTTGTGCCGTTTTTTGAAATCAGGTTTGTAGTTGGGACTTCTACCAGCACTCAAAGCCAAACTGCAGTAACATCCCACTGTTTAGCTCCTTATAAAAATAAATCAATTGGAAGGTTTTAAACTTTGTGTGTCAATATGGAGATACAGAACATTAGCAAAAGGATAATTCGATATTTAAAATTTATTTTAGAAAAAGCATTACATAAGTCAAACTATGCTTGCAGTATTCAAGTACTAAGCTAGTCAATTTATTTTACTATTTATTTATTTATTTACGCTGTTACATGGAACAGAAATTTACCAACCCATGATAACACGTTTTATTCATGTAACACAGTAAACTTGTAGCTGTTGTATTTCAGTCTGTATCATTCTTGGCCTAATATGGAAAATATCAGAACAAAATCAATAAAACCAACATTCCTTCTAATTAAGGTCAACATTTAAAGGTCCTGTATTATGCCATATAGATTCTTTTGAGCTGTAAGCCATGTTATAATGTTATTACCTCTTCAAAAACATACCTGGAGTTGTGTTTTGTTTCATTCACACATGTTTGAGTAACCCTGGTTTATTATTCTGTTTACATCTCAAAAGCTCAAAACACTCTGTTCCACCTTATGATGTCATGAAGTGATAGTTTTCAAATTAACATCTACCTTTTACCTTTAGGTCAGTAGAGATGGACAATTCCAGGCCTTAAATTATCCAAATGATTGTAGCGAAGGTGTATGAAGTTTGAAAACACAGTGGAGCACTTCTTGTATCACCACATGATGACATCACAAGGTGGAACAGAGTGTTTTCTGTTTCAGAGAAGAACTCAGAAGAACTAAATATGCAAGGTTTGAGTGCTAAACATGTGTGAATGAAAAAAGTCTGTTTGTGATGAGGAAACAACATTATAACATAGATCAGAAAATGGCGTAATATGGGCCCTTTAATTAGTCTCTTGCACTTACGTTCTGCAGCATTGGTGTGAGTTAGTGCAGTGCGGCTCTGGGTTCAGCATGTGTGGTGTGTGCCTGTGTCTCTGTAGAAGTAGAAGTGGAGGGGTCTTTCTCTCCCCTGTCCTCCCGGGTTGAGGGGGGGTCACCCGAGCTCTCTGTGCTGTGTGTCTCGCGCAGGACTGGGAGACGGAGAGCCACGACTGGTACTGCTTTGAGTGCCACCTGCCCGGAGACGTGCTGAGCTGCGACAACTGCTTCAGAGTCTACCACCTCAAGTGTCTGTCGGACGAGTGCCGCCCCCGCGACCCAGGATCGCACTGGCAATGTACTATCTGCAGGGTAAGGACTACGGTTGTCCAAAGTATCCAAAATCAGATACTAAATTGATACTAAAACTAGTATCGAAACTAGATCCTCATTTGAGAAGGTATCGATGCTAAAAAAAAAGTCACATTCACAGGACAGAAATGAACCTTTCCTGAATGGCTTGAATGATCTTGAGCTGTATATATATAAGTAAGTATATAAGTATAAGACACATAGACTAGTACACGCCCATGGACCACTATGGAACCTACTGGACGACTGAGGGATTACACAGATATAAGGCCACATGGGAATAGAAAACGAAGTACTACCATTTAATTTTGAAAATCATATTTTATTGTCTAAAGTGAATTCTTATTATCATTGTATCAGAATCAGTATTGAGTATGAAGTCTATGCTTCAGTATCGAAATCAAGTTTGAAATTTTAGTTAATGGATAAGGAACACTGGCCAAACAAGTAATGTAGCTGCAACTTTGAGTTCTATTCCTTTAAAAATAATTTGTTTAGAGTTGACTGAATGTTGTTGTTTTTTTAGGGAAGTAAAAAGAAGAATCTCAACAAACAGGAGATGTGCAAATACCTGCGTTTTATCGTCCAGCGCATGAAAGAGAGGGTAAGAGTGATTACGCTTTACTCAGCAATCTAATCTGTAGGAATATGTGCCTGTATTTTAAGAGGGGGTATTATGCAAAATTGACTTTCTGGACCTTTCTACCATAAGGCTGTTGCCTCATCAAAAACATGCCTCAAGAGATTTTATGCCATCTACGCAAGTTTGGGTAATCTAGTGATCTCTTCTGAGCTCTATTCAAAAACTCCTCAGGCTGGCAGTACAAGCCTGTCTAATGCTCAACCCACAATCCTAGATCACCCAGGCTCCGGCATGGCAATTTTCAGTACAAAACATGATACAAAACGCTACACTACAACTTCACAAACCTGGTGCAATGCGCAGTAGTTTCATTAGCAAAATGCACACTGATTATGTTGTGATAATGCTCTAAAGGGGGAGTGACTTGAGTGCAGAGAGCAAAGGGAGGGGGGACTCAGAGTGTCAAAAACTATAATAAACGTATTAAATATGTTAATATGTTGTTTTCAGCAAATATGGCATTTTCAAAACAATAAAAAGTAACATGGTGATCTAAATATGTCACGTGTTAGCAGTTAATACCACATAGAAGCAAAATCCTCTTTAAACAAGGCCATTTTAAGACTGGTTTAAACGCCCCAATCACGTGTTGTCTTCTGCCTTAATCCATCACTTAGTTCAATTGATTCCTGTCCTCACTCTCTCTCAAACCCATCTGACTCTCTGTCTAAGTGGTGTCAGATTTCCCATCATGCTCTGCGCTGGCCTATATTTAGCTTTATTTGAATGCTATTCCCCTTTCCACTTCCAGGCGGTGGACCTACACAAAAAAGGCAAAGACACCAAGCATCCCATGTACAGAAGACTCATCCACACCCCTCTGGACGTGGCCAATATTCAAGAGGTACGAGTACACAGACTAGGGCTGTCAAAAGTATCGAAAATAAGACTCATTTGAGCAGGTATCAACACCAAAAAAATGACATTCACAGGACAGAAATGAACCTTTCCTGAGTAGCTTTAGAATGATCTTGAGCTGTATCAGAACAAGTATAAGACCACATGTTTTTTTTATTTTTTATTATCATGGTCAGAATTGGTATTGAGTATTGAAAACGAGTTTGAAATTTTAGTGTCATGACATCACTACCTTGAACACAATAGCTCAAAAATGCTATAAAAAAACTACAGTCAGTTTTTGCTCTTGTGTTGGTGGAGGGTCGGCCACCTTGCTTGTCTCCATGGAGATGTTTTTGCTTTTCCTGGAATGTTCTGCAGTATGGCGTTACACTTGTCTATCTCCATGGAGACAAGCAGGTGACACCACCAGGCCAAGTTACAGGTCAGATCCGCAGAGAGGTGAGCACAGTCACAGTAAGAAAGCATATTTTGAAGGTATTAATAAGCAATAAAAACACCAACACTTGAATAAATGTGGATGGATACATTTAAAGGTCCTATATTACGCAAAATTGACTTTTTGTGAGCTTAGAATGTTATTATCTCCTCAAAAACATACCTGGAGTTGTGTTTTGTTTCATTCACACGTTTGAGTAATCTTACATTATTAGTCTGTCTACATCTCCAAAGCTCAAAATGCTCTGTTCCATGCTCTGATGTCATGAAGTGGTAGTTTTCAAGGTAACAGCTCCTTTTACCTTTTAGTCAGTAGAGATTGAAATTTCCGAGGCTGAAATTATCCAAATGATTCTAGTGAAGGTGTATGGAGTTTAAAAACACAGTGGAGCACTTCCTGTATTACCACATGACATCACAAGGTGAAACAGAGTGTTTTCTGTTTGAGAGAAGAACTCAGCCTAAATATGCAGGGTTCGTGTGTTAAACGTGTGAATGAAACAAAACACAACTCCAGGTCTGTTTGTGATGAGGAAAAACATTGTAACATTGATCAGAAAATAGAGTAATATGGGCCCTTTAATATTCATATTCAAAGCAATAATATCTCCATGGAGACAAACAAGTGGTGTACCCTTCCCCAGAAATGTTACATAAGGCATCTTTTACCGTAAGTAGGTAGGTTTGGTAATACTTTCTAAAAAAAAAATGCTAACTCCTTTTGATTTATTGTGTCCTCAGTTCAAAGTACACTGACACCTAGTGGACAAACACCACAAACTTTTTTCCTTTTTTTTTTTCTGGCTTAGAATCTGTCAGAAGGCAAGTATAAGAATTTTGAGGAGTTCAAAGCAGACGCTCAGCTCATCGTTCACAACACGGCCATTTTGTACGGAGGTGAGTGTAAAAAATGTGTGTTATGTTAAGGGAACTGTATGTAGCCTGCGCTCTTACAGTTTTAAAGGTACTACGGTCACAACTGGGGTTTAGATCAGAGAGAGTCCTTTTAGGTTTAAACCAACTGGATTTCAGCTTTGAAACTGGGAACCCAAATGAGAGATTCATGTGAGGCTGGTTCTTCTCTCTGATTGGATAATTGTCTTGAGAACCAAAACCCCAAATTATAACATAAGCAACTTGGCCACCATGTGCAATGTTTTTGCAATTTAAAATAAATCAAATCAAATACAGCTTTTACTGCCAACAGTTGCAAAGTTGAACATTTGAGGACACGGGCGGGTCATGTTTATGGAATTTAAAATCAAAATCTTACATACAGTTTACAATATTAATTTACAATAATGCCTTAAATGTTGTGTTGCAGTTCACAGTGACCAGGCAGAAATCGCGCGGTTGCTCTACAGTGACACATGCCATGAGGTAGTCCTGACTCTTACTTACTTATACTATATACTATAATATAAATAATCTTTTCATTTGTCTGTATTTCACTGTGCTCGCTTCTCTCTTCTCTCTGTTGCAGCTGAACGAGTTGTTATTGTGTAAAAACTGTTTCTACCTTTCAAACGCGCGGCCCGATAACTGGTTCTGTTACCCATGTGTGAGTACAGCAAACTAATGATGATGAATACCAACAAATGATATATAATTACAAATCAATATATAAAAATGTGACTCCAGACTTTGCTTTTAAATGTGCTACATAAACAGAGGTGGTTAGAGTAGCTGAACATTGGACTTCAGCTGGAGTAACGTGAGTCCAAAGTATTGGTGTTGTTGTTTTAAACAGTCTGGACATAACATTTGATTTTTAAGTAATACATAAAATCTGGTATTTTCAAAGTATTGAGAACAAAACATTTTTAAAAATATGACAGCATGTCTGAAGGAGGTGCAAGAAACACACATGTTCAGATTATTTAAACCTTTGTCACTTGTAGACTTACAGTAGGAAGAGAAATGAAACTTTTATTCAAGTAAGAATACTGTAAAATATATTACTGGAGCAGGAGTAAAAGTATGGGTCTGCTAATCTGAGAAGTACAGTTTTATTAAAAAGCTACACAAGTAAACACTTTGATTGGGAATAACAATATGAGTTATGTTTGCTCTGTGCTTGTTCAGAGTCCCAGTCATGACTTGGTGTGGGCCAAAATGAAGGGCTTCGGGTACTGGCCGGCCAAAGTGCTGCAGCGAGAGGACAACCAGGCAGACGTCCGCTTCTTTGGACACCAGCACCAGAGGTCAGTCCAGTGTGTGGTCCACAGCTGGACATGTGTCATTACATTATCACTTCATTACATGTGTATGATCTGTATAAACACGGCTGTCGCTGCAGACTTCTGTTGTGGTAAAGTTATGTGTCACAAACAAACTTTTCTTTATAGTTTGTAGGGCAGGACTGTATCACGTTGCAAAAACTGATACTAAAGCTAGTACTGAAACTAGATTAGTCATTTGGACAAATATTGACACTGGAAAAAAATAAATCACATAATTAAGACAAATTTGGGGGTAAAAATGTAGTGGAGCCTTCTCTTAGTATCAAAGGGAAGATGTCTGTGTAATCACTCAAAAGAAAATTAAATTCTGTCAACTGGACATTTTTGGAGTGAACACATTTTTACATCTGTTTTGTAATAACCTTCCTAGATTCATTCCTTTGTGTTTTCTGACCCAGGGCGTGGATCCCGTCGGACAACATCCAGGACATCAAAGTGAGCGTGCAGCAGCTGCAGGTGAAGCGCAGTAACGGCTGGAAGAAGGCCTGCGAGGAGCTGGAGGTGTACCAGCGCTTCCTCCGAGAGGGACGCCTCTGGAAGACCAAGATGGAGGAGGCAGGAGGCCAGCAGCCCAGCGCCCGCTCCCAACAGCAGCCGGAGGAGAGGGGGGGCAGGACCCAACAGCAGCCAGAGGAGGAGAGGGGGGGCAGGACCGAGGACGCAGAGTCCAGTATCTCCTCCACCAGCAACGAGCAGGTCCGACAGGTGAGTGCTCCACATTCAATGGGGTAAAACAGGGTCAAATCTACTCTAAAATAAATATATAGGGCCTTTACAAATATTGGCACATTTGGTCAATGTAGATATATATAATACATTTTTTAAGTGATGGATAGACGTCGAAGATTTGTGTAAATGTACATGCAGAGCCCCCTGCTGGCCACTGGGTCACACTGTTAACCAACGAGATGCCTCCTTCACTGGAATATTTCTCTCATTTTTATTTTAGTCTTAGTATTTTTTTGATTTAGTTTTAAAGGGGAATTACTTTTAACCATCTTACATTACATTTTCTTTCTTCTGTTATTATTTGCTCGGGCCCTAAATAAATCTGCTAAATCAAAACCTTTTGATTTTTCTGTTTCAGCTCAAGAGCAGCCATGAGCCTAAAGCCAAGAAAAGT
>KN477390.1:6967-18473 GCA_000787095.1 Periophthalmodon schlosseri
TGCCCTCATGCCCATCACTCATGGACAACAGGATCATTCATCTATTACTTTACATTACATTGTATTATTTTACATTACATTAAGACCACAACATCAGCAGCACTTTGAGTGACACCTCTCTGTCTGTGGCTGTGCAAATTAATTAACAAAGAATTATATGTGCGTAAGTATTATTCTGAAATTTGGAAAAAAAACAAACTGTAAAGCATAACATTACACACACGTGAAAATGGATAATAAAGCAAGGAATTGAAAATGAATGTGTAGTAATCTTCAGGAATCTTAATATCAAGTAGTATAAATAGTATTACAAAAACAAGTAAAAAAAACAACAGGCATCTGTGCTTTGTTAAATATAAAATATTTGCTTTAAAAAAAAAAGTACCCTTACTTCTGTGTGCTCCAAGTGCTTGTAGAATGAATATAGTATCGCAAGTATAAACCGAAAGAGATGGAACCACATACTTCTTCCTGTGTGAAGGCAGTACTACTACAGATAGTACCTTTGCAGAGCCACAGACAAACAGAGCATGTACAGTATTTGCACACTACAATGACTTTTATATTCCCTGAAGTGCTGCCCAAACACCCCCCACCATCACACCACTCCTGATAGGACAGTCCTGCACCGTCCCTCAGACCAGGACCACACTAACCCCACCCACCCCGTCCCACAACCCGACGCATGTCACAAATCCAACATAACCCAACCTGCACTGTGGCTGCAGCGCTCACTGTAACAGCTTTAACCCAACCAGGCTGCTCTTGTAATTCTCTTGGCCCCAGTTTCTGCTCTTCTGTTTGTTAATTTTTGCCTGTTTTCTTGTTCATGTCTGTTGCCTGTCAGTCTGTGTTTGCTCTAGCTGTGCCACTGTCTAACGCTGCTTATCTGACTAAAATACAACTCCCAGAAGGCTTTGCGGCAGGGTCAGGTTCCTGAGTGGTGCCTGACTCTGTGGCTTTTCTGATATAAAGGGTTTTGAATGTGCATCATGTCATCAACAGGCTGCTCCTCAAGTCCCTCCAATCCCCACAAAGCTACATTAATCACAGTAAAAAATCATTGCTGTATTAAAACAGAGAATATTCTGCTTTTATTCACATGTTCTCTGGGCCATATTCAACAAGTATAATTATAAGTTAAAATATATAATGCATTTTAAATTTTGTATTTTATGAACAATTAAACAAATGTCATGTCATTTCAGCATCGAGTTCTTAAATGTACAAAAAAAAATATATTTTCAAATGACCACTACCTCAACCTCACCTAGCCCGGAAATAAGTTATAAATGGCAAAATAGGTGTCATTGTAACATTATAATGACACATGTGGCAAATGTACATAGACTGACATTTTTGGTCCACAAAGCTTGATTATAACATTTTATTTAAAAAAATATAGTACTGTCCCTTTAAATATCAAATAGCAGTGTATTGATAAATGATACCCCAGAGATTATAATACAGTGTAAACTCCATTACCTTCAACACAGCAGTGATCCTTTGATAGAAAAGAATGTGGCTTAAGTTTGACTTTGTGTGTTTTTTGGCTCCACACAGGAATGTTACTGGCCTTGCCTTGAGCCCAGCGGCTGCGGTCGCTTTGTTCTGGCCCGCTTGTGTTTATGTGGTTTGGGGATGGACTCCTTGCTCACGGTGCAGGAGAGAGGAGCTGCCTGCTGTAGCATCCAGTCACTGTGTCCCCACCAAACTGTGCCAACCCAAGCTCTCCTTTGCCTTTGAAACATGAGAGTTTAGGCCACAATATGTTGGAGTAGAGATCAAAGACATGTTAAATCCTAGCTATGCAGAAGGACATTTATCTTAACCATATTTTTGATAAATATCTACAGTAAATTTGGACAAGGATTCCTGAACAGGGGTCAGTACTCAGGGCAAGTTAATGTTCTTCTAAGTTTTACAGCATTTTGAATATTGTGAAATAAGACGAGGCAAAACGTATTTAGGTGCAATATCTGTTCAAAACAATATACCATAGAACATGTTTATATTGGGGATTTAATACAAAGTTGTTTATATTGCCTTAGTTTTAGATTTTGGAATGACACAGTGACAAGGAAAATAATAGACTAACTCAACTTCCGGGGTCAAAGGTCGAGCTCACCCTCTCCGTTTGATGGTGAGGTTGCCCCAGGACCCTCTGACTTCCACAGACCATTTCTCTGCTTTGAATGCCCCTTTTCTAGCTCTCGAAACACTAACGCTTTTCTTCCTTTCTCTCCTGCTTAGGCTGGTCTGTGGGGAAAACGTTTAATTTACAAGCTGCTGGGTCAAAGTCCAAATGACAAATTCAAGTTAATTTTAAAGTTGCACTATGTAACTTTTCTGGTAGAGGGTGTGCCACCTGCTTGTCACCATAAAGATGTTATTGCTTTGCTTGGATTGTTCCACAGTAACTTAATCTAGGGCCATATATTCTAAGCAAAGCACTAGCATCGCCATGGAGACAAGCAGGTGGTGTACCGTCAACCCAAAAAGTTACATGGTGCACCTTTAGGCTAGAATAAATAATTGTAGTTTGGACCCAGCAGCTTTGATTAGTTGTTTTATAAATGGCTGTATTTGAATGGTACTGACTAGTGTTTGCTGCTTTGTAAAGGATCTAACTCATACACTGGAAACTCAGCAGGACTTGTAGGATCAGGAGAAGTCTATAAGGACAAATGGACAAAGAGGTAAGGCCTTTTTAATTATAATACTAACATTGAGATACAAAAAACAAGTGAAATCCCAACTCTATCTGTGTGATTTGAATTGTTCCAGTCAGGAGCAGGAGAACTCGATCCCCAGTGGTGCCCCGGAGAGCCTGACCTTTAAGGAGCGCCAGCGCCTCTTCTCCCAGGGGAAGGAGGTGTCCAACAAGGTCAAGGCGTCCCGCAAACTGATGGAGCTGGAGAACGAGCTCAACACTAAGCAGTAGCCCCGCCCACCTGCACTTGGACACGCCCCCTAGTTCCACCTTAAACCAGCCACTACAGCCACTTTGGTTTTTAAGGTGGTCCCAGGACAATCCGCTAGCATTTTTTTTTCCACTGGGCGAGCGTCTGTTCTTCTTGTGTTGTTTTTTTTTTTAAATTTTTTTTTGCTCTTATTTTTTTATTTTAATCAACGAATAACTGGACATTTTGATGTAGCTGTTGTTGCAATAGAAAGAGACTAATGGTTTAAAGAGGATTCCCCTTGTTATGGTCTGTCAAAGATACAGTAATTATAAAGCACTGTAAAAAAGAATCTCTAGTGATAAACTGCAAATCACATAACAAAGGGGATATATTTTTGTTCAGTTTTTGGGCAAGGGATAGAATAAAAGAGAGGTTTATTCTTCTTTTAATTTTTTAAAAGCTTCCAGAAACAATTTTAGGATATTTTATTTTGTGAATTTTCTTCTGGTATCATTGCTTCTCACTCTTTTTAAATTCCACCGGACAGCTCCAAACTTATTATTATTATTATTATATATTTTTTTGTTTTTGTTTTTTTAAATTCTCAGTGAGTGACACACTGCTATTTCATTCCGTAGCATGGGATTTTGTTTTATTTTCGGTCTAAAAACTGCACAACATGTAAATATCAAGGTCCACACACACTTTTAACTACTGTAGACACTTGATACGCTTGATGTTAATACACATTTGAAACAGTAAGCCAAACCTGGTCTTCTCCTTTGGATTTTTAAACCAGAGAAAGATTTATTATTTGTAATCTTGTGTGAATTTTCACCTCTGAGTTCCCTTAACTTGCATTGTGATTAATGGTTGGAAAACACTATTGTTTGCTTTATTTATTACAAACATGGAGAAAAAAAGCAAACTTGCACAATTTTTATTTAAATATCCACAAAACCATTGATTTATCATATTCCAAACCATTATTTGGGACCTCTTGTACTGTGGTAACAATCTGTGACATTACTTTTTGAGTTAGAAACACCAGCTATGGAGGGAGACTTGTAAATGGACTGAAGATGAGGTAATAGGATATATTTTACATTGACCACTGCTGCTCTTCTCACACCTCAATTCCAGTGTCTCCCATAAATGAGTAAAAATCACTTGGCGTATTTCTTCTGCAGTTTGGAATGATTCCAGCAGGTTTTTGTATGGCCACACACAAACTCTACAGACCAACCATCCAACTCACTGTTCCTTTTTAGGTTTCAAATGAACTGAATCATTTAAATGGTTTCCATGTTTAGCCTTTTGTAAATCATTAATAAATACAGATTTTTCAACAACGCAAGACTGTGGATCTTTTGTTGACAAATATGCCTCTCTGATGTGTTTATTGGGATATTTCATAAGAAAAACGTCTTGGTTCATAAAATACCCTGACAATACAATTATCAACTGAGATGAACACTCCTTGTTCAACAGTGCCCCCAAGTGGAGCTAAAGACAAAAAGTTAATTTTTCATTTCATCCTTTCATCTAATTTGAATATTTTTCCCCACTAGTATAAAACACTAACACAAGTCATCTAATCATTCATTACATAAAAAAAAAAAAAAATCTAATAATGAATCTGGTTTATTTAAAATTAAATTGAGACATCTGTCTTAAAATAATCGAAAATAAAATAAATGTCAAAAGTGTAACTGCATTTTAGAACAAATTAAAATTATTCAACTACCGGTAGTTGCAAAACAAAAACAAATGTACATATGAAATGTCTAATATGAAGATAATGTCTATACTTCAACACTCAGATACTTTGCTTAATCTGTTTCAGACTTTTAAAATACATACCACTCTGAACCACAAACTACTACTACTACTACTACTACAAACTAAAATACTGTTGGGAGGGATCATCTTCACATTACTGCAGTTTTCTGAATGGTGAAAGCAGTACCATTTACATCATCATACCTGCAAATGCAGAAATAAAAAAAGTTCAAATAGATTTCTGACCGTGGCTGCAGTTACATGCACACTCAAAATTAGATTATTATCAGATTTTCTTTTTTTTTTTAGAGGATTTTACTGTTTACATGATTTAATAATCTAAATTTCTTTGTGATCATGGACCCTCTGATTACTAACATCAGATTTTGCTGTTTGCATTTCATTTAAGTAATCTTGTATATCCAGAAATCGGATAATAATCAGATTTTGGTGTGCATGTGAACGTGGCCATTAAAATGACTGGATCAGACAGATATTCAATGTACCCTGTAATCATTTCATTCAGTATCTACAAAACATCAATGAAAAAATATATGCATTGCAAAATTGTGTGCACTGAACAAAGTAGTTTGGGAATACGTACACAGACTGGAGTCTGTGTCGACATTGAAAATCTGTTCCTTCCTCTGGGTCATCACTCCTCACTTAGATGGCGCAGGCTGCATCTAGAGCTCTGCTCCTGAAACCTGTCAGACACAAACATGACCACACATACTTGATATACATAACTGTAAATAAGATTCAATTTTAAGTAATTAAATTGGTTGCGGGAACCTTAAATGAATTGTTAACTATTAACAGAAGAAATGCCCCACGTCAAATTTAGATTGTTTTAGCCTCCTCACTCCATACGTATTTAAATAAAGAATTACCACCCTATGTAGCCAGATTGAGCAACCTTTGAAATTTAAAATATGCTTTGACATGGGAGAATCAAATCTCACAAGATTAAAATGAGAGACATACCGTAGTCCCAACATGATGTCCGTGTAGCTGGCGTACCCTGCATCGACCAGCTGCTTGGCGACATGGACCCCATTGGCCAGGACGTCCACTTTCCACTGGCAGTCTGAAACCTCCTCCCTGAAAAATATCCGGAGATTCCTCTGGTCCAAACACTGCTGGAAGAAAACGACTGCCTCATCGCTCCACTGCTCCTCGGCCCCAGCCGGCCTCACGGTGTTCAAGACGCAGGGGTATGTCACTTTGGGCAGCTCTGTGATACCATCTGGGAGTTTTTTCAGCTTAGACTGGTCTCCATAAGACAAGCATTCAGCGTGTCCATAGTCCACAAGGTTCAGGGTGAGAGTAGAGTCTGCTTGGAGGATCTCTGCCCTGCACCACTTGTTCCTGGATTCAGATTTAACTAAGCAGGCTGTTCTGGGGACAAGGTGGGCCAAGGGGAGGGGCTGCAGCTTGTCTCGGAGGTCGGCCAACAAGATTGAGACTTGACTCATGAGGTGCAAGTCCTCCAAGATCACACAAAACTGGAAGGGTGTGGTGACAGCGGCTGCAAAGCCACAATACTCCTTATTCAGTTCAACGGGAGCAAAGGCCAGTTTCTGAGGGAGATTCTGGTCAGTTGCACTCTCATTTTCTCGAGCAGAATCCAGTTCAGTTTTTGTCTCAGTATTTGAAACATGATGCTGGAGAAGGAGTCCGTCCATCACCATTTCTACAAACCATATATGTTTTTCGGAAATCTCGACAAACACAAGCTTGACGTTATACCCTTCGAGGCCTTTAACTGCTTCATAACAAATTTGCCTGTCCTGTGCACTGCCTCCTTGGATGTTCAGTCTGCAGTGCACAGCAAAGGGTGGAATCATTGCAAGGCAGCTCATCGTCTGCCACAGGGTGCTTTTTGATGCTGTCTCAATTTTCCCATGATCCAGCAGGTGAACAAAACATGCATCGTGGGAAACATCTTTTACAACAGCCCTACGGCATTGTCTGCCATTTTGTTCTTGGACTAAGCAACTGAGGCCTTCTTTAACGTTGTTTGCTAAGATAGGCTCACAGTTCTTTAAGTGTACAGCTATCAGTGTCTCCAGTGCAGATAATGAATCCTCAGACTTGTCAAGTCTCAAATAAAAATCTCCGTTGCTCTGTACAGATAGTACTAACCCAGTCTCAGTGTCTCCTCTTTGAATTTTTGGAGGCAAGAAGGCACTGAACAAATCTTTCGACACTTTGACTATGCTAACTTTCTTAGGCCGTTTCCTCTTTCTCTCTCTCCTTACGTGCTTTGTGGTGTTTGGCTTTGTCTGTATTGTTTTTTTCACTTCAGGAATTGTGTCAGTTTCCTTTGGAGCTGCTGCTTCAACTGGTACTGAAGTCGTTGCATCAAGAATTTCAACTTTGACCTCCCATTGAGATTTTCTGTAACAAATAAACTCAACCATAAGCGGCTTGTCCATAACTGCATCTGTAAAAGCAGCAGTGTCATCAAAAGCTGAACAGTCCAGTAGGCTGCACAATATGCTATATCGCGGTTGAGAGACGTTGTCCTTTGCCATCACAAACATCTTTTCTTTCCCCACAATGGCAGAGTTTCCAAAATCCACAAATTCCACTTTGAAAGTACAGGAGTCTATATTTTCCTTGACAACAGCGCGGTACAGTGCCCCATCCCCCTTGTACTCTGCAAGAACCAGATCGTTAACTTTTAGGGAAATGTTCGTGCATGGCTCTAAAGTTTCCTTGAAGAAGCTTGAGTTTATATCTTCTGCTATTTGAAAGATGTTTGCCTCATCACTAGAACGCTGAAGGAAGAAACTACTGAGTGAATCAATATAGGTGGCAAAACATGTCAACTTTGAGCCTTCAGTGAGTTTTATTACCGGTAAACAGGAGATCTGGAATACCACGAAGCATTCTGTTTTACTTGTTTGGTCTAACTTCTTGTTGTCTTGTATGGCAGAGTTTGTTTGAGGTTCTGGAGGGCTGGGCCAGTCTTCTGTCACTGCTGTTTGTCTCACTTCTTCTGGTTTCTTTGACTGTTGAGATTTCATTGGTACAGTTTGCTTGTTCTGACTGCTTTTGTTTGATTTGTTTTGATTTTTCTTTTTTCCTTGTCTGTTTGACGTCGGAGATGTCTTTGCTTTGAGCTGGCTCTTATTGGCATTTTGGTTCATCTTTTTACCAATGATGTTAAAAGTCATGGCTATTTTTGGTTTCGGTGTGAGGCTGTGAATGAGCTCCTTCAACCTGTCATTGATGCTAACTTCCCCATCAAACAATTCCACCTCAAAAGAGCCATCTTCCTCTTTTGCAACAATGACCGCCTTCACCTGCTTGTTGAGAACCGCTGTATCAAGCCACTCTTTCACTTCTGCAAAAACTAAACCCTGCGGAACCCCAGCCAGACTGAATCTCAAGGCCTGCATTGGTTTGTTTAACAGCTCTGTTGACTCTTTGGGGATGAAAACCACATGTTTTTTCTCTGCAATTATTGTATTTCCATAATCCACAAATGTCACGCACACATGAGAAGGTGACTGAGCCAAGTAAGTGATCCCCCTGTACCACTTGCCATCAAGGTATTTAGCAAGACACAGTTTTTTGACAACAGTTTCTACATTGGTTTGCTCTACTTTTTGGACCTCTGAAATTTTGTCATCAATCTCTTCAAAGACTGCTGTATTTTTTTCAAGTTGGCAAAAAATCTCAAAATGGCTGTGGACGTGGGTGACAAAGACTTGCTCCTCGCTCCCCTCTGTGAGACCATAAGACGAGTAGACAAAAGATTCAGGGAAAACCGTTGGAGATAGAGTCCTTGTAACTACTCGTGCCAGAGACTTTTCCACAAGCAAGTTGGACACACTTTGATTGGATTCTGTGTTGCAAAGATCCACAACATTGCACACCCCTTTGTTTTTTACATTTAACTGAGAAACTACATTGCATTTCAGGTTCACACCACTACTGTCAGCAAATCTTCTTAGAAACCCTGTGGCATCTTCAGTCCAACCCAGTGCTAGTGGTTCAATCACATTATAAAGGCTGCATCTAAAAGCCTGCCTTTCAAAAACACAGAATTCTGGGAGTAATCCTTGTAAACATTCCTCTCTGACTTGAATGCTTGAACCAAAGTCAACAAGAATAACTTTTGCTCGGCCATTTTGTCTTTCTGTGATGATCCCGCGGCACCATTTTGCATTGGAGGGCGACTTGACAACGCAACACGTTTTTGGTTCAAGTGGGACAGTTTTGATTGAATAGTGCTCCTGAAGTCTCTCCATAAGAGCCTCTAAAGCGGGCACTTGATCGAGGCGCTGGCACCAAAAGTCCGACAGTGTATTTATGAGTATGCAGCGAACAGCAAACTCACAGCCAGGTTTAATGTTGAGACCTTTGAGGGTAACAGGTTCTTTTGGTTTCTCCGGTTCATACTTTGACGTCTCCTTCTCCTTATTACAGTTTTCTGATGCCTTTGGATTTAGTAATGGTTGTCTGTTATGTTTTTTTACTTTCTGTTTGTAATGAGTGTGTATTTTCCTCTCCCCTGTGAACTGTTCAGAGATGTTTTTCCCATAGTGCGCTTGGTTGGCAGAGATGAGAAACTCTGACAGGCTTTGGCCACCATCATTACCACTTTCCTCATCATAAAGGTCAACATCAAATTTGTTTTTTCTCATCTGGATAACACAAACTTGTAGCACTTTGTTTGACACAAGGTGTCTGAAAGAGTCAGTGCTGCTGCTGGGCCAGAACTCATCTGTGGGCACAACATTGACTAGGCTACAGCACAAAGCAAATGCGGATTTATTGGCAAACTCCTTAGGTATTTTCTTGATTAAATTGTGTGGCACTTTTCCAGTATTCCCAAAGTCAATGAAGAGCACCTCCGCCCCATGCTCCAGAAGGTCCACCACGACACCTCTGTAATAATGCAGATCTTTCTCATAGACTGCACAGCAAAGCATCCCTGGCTCTGGGTTTTCCAACACGTCTTCATCAAGTGCTATTCTGCTAAAATGTCCAGACAATTTCTCCATCATTTCTTCAAAGTCATCATTTCGTTTCTCAGACCGAACCCAGAAGTGATTGGGGTTTTGAACATGCTCCACATAGCCAGCAAAGATGGAACCAACTTGGATTTCTTCATCTGCAAGTGTTTTGTCAAGTTCTTTGCTCACAATTGTCTCGTAATACAAATGTCCACTTTGAGGTAAGCTCTGCTCACTGCGGGTTAACTTAGTGCTGGGGGATTTCTGAATGGGAGTTGGACTCACCCTTTCCTTGGCTTTCAGAATCGTGATGCAATAAAGATGTTGCTCTGGTTTGTATTTGTTGATCTCGATCTCCAGTATTCCTCCGAGTAAACTTGTCTTTAGGAAACCGAGCTGCTTGCTTTTGATAGCCTCTTCCTCATTGTTCATGCAGGATAGGGCACAAGGGAAGCTCTTGATGGGAATAGAACAGAAATCTGGTGGCAACTTATGGATATTTTCAACTCTAACGGCTTCAAAGTAGCCATAGTCAACAAAAAGCACAGGGACAAGGGAGTTGACAGGCAGATGCTGGACCAAACCTCTGTGCCATTTTTCATCTTTACCTTTGACAGAACAGAGCAAGCCAGGATTGTCTGAGGTTCTCAGTTGACTGACTGCTGCTGCGAGTTTGCTTGATAACTCCTTGAGCTCTGATTCTTTGTCAGTCATTTGGCAGTAAAACAATCCAGGATTGACAGCAGCTGTAACACACACTGTCGCATGTGACCCACATTTCAATTTAGGTCTGCAAGAAGACAGGATGTCCTCATATCCTCGTAGACTTGTCGGTTTTAAGAAGAACTCTTGTCTTCTTTGCTTTTCAATGAGTAAATCAGGAGCTGGTTCAATGTTTTGTTTTAAAGGAGCTTCTGTCAGCATCTCAACCAAAAGCAGAAATGTATCTGTGTCAACATGTCTCCCAAAACCATGGCGGACAAGGTCGCTGTTGATGTCTGGGGCTTCCATTAGAAGCACTTTATGAGGAAGAAGAGCTTGGATGTAACCTGTGACATTTCTTCCAATTAGATTAGCGAAGTACTGCTCTACAACTGAGTGGCTGCAGCCTGGAAGCAGCAGCACACTTGAGAGAAAGCCACACACAATTTTAGGGGGTAAAATGAAGAGGTCGTTTGAACAAAAGGAAATATGTGCCTCATCCACACTCAGTATGTTACCGTGATCAATGAGAAACACATCATACAAGTCCTTCTTTAGGTTCTGGACACGTCCTCTGTACCAACGCGCTGAGGTCAGGTCTTCCACAAGGCAAAACTCTCCTATATCTGCAGCAGCTGGAGCTTTTGGGGCATTTTGGATCTCTCCCTGGAGGATGTTGTAATCTAGTTCGCAGATGCTGAGGTACTGGCCTTGGAAGTGGATCAGCATGGCTTCTGGGTTCCAGTCCAGGTGAGTGAGCTTTAGATCCACAGGCCAAAGGGCACAATGTCCTGCTGGAGCACTGCCATAAGAAAAAAGAGAGTGAATTTGTGAGATTAGATCAAAACAAAAGGGTTGTAGTGCTTTAGTCATTTAGTCAGGCAATGGTGCCTTAGTCAAAACAATATTTTTATTGGTTGACAAATTATGTTATATATTTTATTACGCATATACGCACAGGGTGTAACACAACACTTCATTTGTGATCACTGATTTAGTGTTTGCTTTTGTGTTGTTGTGTGAAAAGAGTTTACGTAAGTGTACAGCAAAATACCATTTAAATTAGTACCAATGCATCAAATGGCAATGTTTATGTTTTGGCACTTGTACACAGTGCCATATGTGTGTGTGTGTGTGTGTGTG
>KN477395.1:9581-28388 GCA_000787095.1 Periophthalmodon schlosseri
GGAAGCGCATTTGAGCATTTGGTCCCCATCGCTTTCAGCGAGAGCCATCCCAGTTTGATAATGTGTAGGACTCAATTCAGAGTGATACACATACCAGTCTGCCGTGAGCAAGGTTAGATTCCCTTGGCCAGTGACCAGTGTGTATTGACCCTGTGTTTGTGTTCAGGGTATCGCGGGGACAGACGTGGCCAAAGAGGCGTCGGACATCATCCTGACAGACGACAACTTCAGCAGCATTGTGAAGGCCGTGATGTGGGGCCGGAACGTCTACGACTCCATCTCCAAGTTCCTCCAGTTTCAGCTCACTGTGAATGTGGTGGCTGTGATTGTGGCATTCACCGGAGCCTGTATCACCCAGGTACAAGGCACACCACTAACTCAGGGTATTAGGGTTTACATACAGCACTGCAGTATGGATCTGTACTTCCACAAGTAGACAGAGAAGGATACAGAAAAATGTGGTTAATTGATATTTTTCCTGACTTTTTTCAACCACCACTTATTGTCAGTGGTTGCCAGCAATCCAGTTCAATTTTTATGCCAGGGGCTTTTCTTGTGCAAATCATCTACATTGCTGTCAATTAGAAATTAGATATGGCCAAAACAGTAACCTACATAATCCTTTTTTTGTGGAGGCTGATGTTTTTATATGTCCCTGATAAATAAATGCGTTCTGACGGTAAATGTCCCTGTTGTTTGTCAGGACTCTCCTCTGAAGGCCGTGCAGATGCTGTGGGTGAACCTGATCATGGACACTTTTGCGTCTCTGGCTTTAGCCACGGAGCCGCCCACAGAGTCACTACTACGCAGAAACCCATATGGACGAAAGAAACCGCTCATCTCACGCACCATGATGAAGAACATCTTTGGACACGCCGTCTACCAGCTCACCGTCATCTTCAGTCTGCTTTTCGTTGGTCAGTATTTTCTTATTTTTCAAGCAGAAAGCAGTGTGTAGAGGTGGGTTTCATATGGCGGCTTTGCGTGCTTCTGGCCTAAAGGGTTTAATTGAGAAGGGGTCAAAATATCGTTAATATGTTGATTTTCTCGGGTGGTTGGATTTATATGTATTGATTGATAGTCCAGGCCTGTGAGCCTGATAGCATTCATGTCGTGCCTCCGTGCTAATGCACAGACATTTGCAATCTCAGCTGCCTCGTGTATTCACTCATGATGAAAACTTTTTGATGACTTGTTAGATCTAATGTGAAAAGCCTGTATCCTGTGTCATTGGGCTGGTACAAATCTGTTTCGGTGAAATATCTTTCCCCCAAATGTAAAAGAAGCCTGTAAGCATGTGTACTCCACTCTTTGCCTCTGACCTGGGGCTATTCTGTGTGTGTGTGTGTGTGTGCGCTTTGCTTTCTGTCTCTGACCTGGGGCTGCTGTGCTGTGTGAGTGGCTGGACAGGGGGCTCAGAGTGAGCGCTGTGAGGGAGAAAACCTCAGAGGAGTATTTTGGGCTTTTAATTATCATATAAAATTATCTGTGAAATTTTTAAGATCAGATTAACGTCAGATGTAATTACTGGGTTATCTGATTTTTACTGGCCATGTAAATTGTCTTAAATCTTAAATATGAAGAGAACTGCCTTGTTTCTCCGTTCCAGGTGAGCTCATGTTTGACATCGACAGCGGCAGAAACTCCCCTCTTCACGCTCCTCCCTCTGAGCACTACACCATCGTCTTCAACACTTTTGTCCTGATGCAAATCTTTAATGAACTCAATGCCCGAAAGATCCACGGAGAGAGGAACGTGTTTTACGGGGTCCACAGAAACCCTATCTTCTGCAGCATCATTCTGGGAACGCTCGTAGTGCAGGTGACCACTGGACTCAGAAATGTCATATTTTTATATAAGTAATTATAAGGAAAAATTATATCAGTGAAAGTTCAGTTATACAGCGGCTGTACATTGCTCAGTGTTAATTTCGTAGACTAAAATATATATATAATATAATTTTCAATGAATCATATTTTAAAATCTACGGCAACGTTGAACTGACAAAACGTGGATTAAACACACACAGACACAGAGACTGTACATTGCCCCAGTCATCATTTTACTGACTAAAACAAAAAAAACTAATCTTAAAAGTAATCGACTAAAACCATGACTAAAAGTAGATAGTAGTAGCAGTTTTGTAGACTGAAAGTACTGATATATTTTTTTAATCATGAAAAACTAAACATGAATAAAAAGAAAAATATATATTGTTCTAGCTCTAAGTTGTCTGTGTAATCCCTCAGTTGTCCATGGTTTACCAGTATCTTTTCAGAACTTCAGAAGCTACTTGCAAAATATATTCATTCTAAAAAACTTCCAGTTGCTAGTATTCAGTTTTCTTTTGCATTCCAGCTCTAAGTTCTTGGCCTAATAGTGACCAGGCTTCAGAAATCTTACTGTAACTTATATATTGGTATTCACCTTAGATAAAGTTGTCTTAAGTGTCTCATCTCTGTGTTTTCAGATCGTCATTGTTCAGCTTGGAGGGAAGCCGTTCAGCTGTGTCCCTCTCAGCGCAGACCAGTGGCTCTGGTGTGTGTTCTTTGGCTTTGGCAGCTTGCTCTGGGGACAGGTACAGTACAAACACACACTTTAACACACAATTCTACACATATTTAAAAATGTTTATTCACAATTATGCATATTTCACATATTAAACAAGCAAACGCAAACTTTTACACACTATACAGTTATACACAGGGCTCCAGACTGCCACCAAATACTTTTTGTCATCTGTGCCATGAGTGTCAGAAGAATAGAAACATATATGATAACTTTATAAACAACTATTTAAAACTATACCTTAATAGATTTAACTAGTTTGTAGTATGTACTACTAAATACTACAAAAGTATCGAAAATCAGATACTAATCGATACCAAAACTAGTATTGAAACTAGATACTCATTTCAGCAAGTATCGATACTGAAAAACAATTACATAACTGGATAAAATTTGACCCTTCCTGAGCAGTTTCATCTTGAGTTTCATCAGAGCTACTGTAAGACCACATGGTATAATTAAAAAAAAAAAAAAAATCTTATTTTTTGGTGAAAATTACAATATTGTCTAAAAAAGAGCTTTTTAAAAAATCATTTGGGCAACGAAATCATTTTTGTGTCGTGACAACATTAACCAACTATTAATATGAAAATATACTTGATAGTATTAGTATTAGTAGTAATATTGGGTCCTGTTCTCCATCTGAAATTATGAAATCTTCATGAACCCAACCTTCCCTGCTCTGGTTCTGTCTGTTGGGTTAAACCTTCTACTCTGTGGTGCACTCAGGTGGTAACCAGTGTCCCGACGCGGATGCTAACGTGCCTGAAGCCAGCGGGACACAACACTCAGAGAGATGAGATCCCGGAGGAGGAGCTGGAGCCTCAGAAAGATGACTTTGAGATCGACCACGCAGAGATGGAGCTGAAGAAGAGCCGCGTGCTGTGGTGCCGAGGACTCAGCCGCATACAGACACAGGTCACTATGGCAACACAGGGAAGGGGAGGAGTCAAAACGTCAAATATTGATACTTTGCAGTGACATCACGCTAGGGGTGTTCTACATGTATGTCTATGGCAGAATGTTACCATGGTGACAATGCACACATGCAAACACTGTCCAAAAAGTTTTAAGATAGTCGCAAGAAAAAGCACAAAATGGGTTTAAGCAACACATTTTTCGGAGCCTGTGATCAATATGAGCGTTCATGGTTTGATTTTCAACAAAAACAGTAGATGAGTAACTGAAAAACTACGGGCTAATGCTAGCTAGCTTGTGACCATGATTACATGTGTGAGAGACTTATTTAACAATACACACCAGCTCACCAGTTAAAATAAAGCACAGATTAAAGTCTAATAAAGCCTCAGACAGAGCAGAGCCTACAGTAGGAGCAAGCAAAGTATTCTGGAGATGAGTTCCCAAGCTCCTGACTAGTTGGCTCAATGGCATTGAAGGATGGCACGCACAGGCAGAGGACAAATTTTCCTAAAAGGACAAAAAAGTGAACCTTAACCTTATAGAGATCATTAAGGGTGCTGTTGATAACTGAATCTATTTGCAAAAAACTGAAACTTAACAACTTAACGCTAAAAAAAAGTCTATTCAGCACAAGATTCTTCTTCCTCAGGAGATATGCACAAATGTTTTTGGGGTTTTTTTTGTGGAAGAAGTTTAATAGGCTTTTAATAGGCTACAAATTTGTGACATTTCTCCACAGATGCATTAAATATTTGGCTTGTTTAGACCCTCACCTTTAATGGAGGGTTGCATGTTCTTGCTGTGTCTGAGCTGGCCCTAAACATAAGCAATAGACTTATCCTCTAGTTAGGTCCTTCTAGAACCTGACAGCACTTTGGTTTTGTGTGATCGCCCACTGCTCCTGACAGATCAACCAGATTTAAATGGGACAATGCAGAGAATTAACTTTTCTGACAATGACATCTAGCTCCACTTCATATTCTGTATATGATGATACATTTGACTTACATAGTGCTTTATATAGTGCTTTTTCAAGTCTCGTTACAATTATGTGCATTATCCATTCACTCCGCACGCATTTTGTAGCAAGTTAATAAAGCCACAGCTGCAGTAGGGGAAACTGACTGAAGCGAGGCTGCCAGTTGCACACACCACATTCGTACTAGGCAATGTGGGTGAAGCATCTTGCCTAAGGACGCAGAAAAAGTTTGCACTAGAGCCAAGGCTCCCATTATAGCATCATTCCCAGCGAGCAAAGATCATACAAGCTCTTGCACTGACAAGGACCTATGTCTATATCTATATACTGTATTACTAGCACATAATAGAGATTTCTTTGTGACTTTTTTCCTATGTCCCCCCTGTGTCTTTGTCCTCAGATCCGTGTGGTGAACGCCTTCAGGGACAGTGTATCTCCATATGAGGGACTGGAGACGCCCGAGTCGCGGAGCTCCATCCACAACTTCATGTCTCACCCCGAGTTCAGGATCGAGGACTCCGAGACGCACATCCCCCTGATCGACGAGGTGGACGAGGACGAGCCCCCCACCAATCGGAACTCTGTGCACCTGCCACACCTGTCAAACACATCCCAGAACTCCAACTCCAACAACAACGCAGGCCCTGAACGCATCACCGGGCCCCAGCTCCTGTCCGAATCCAGAAACTCCACTCTGCAGCGCTGCCCTGGGAGCCCCCTGCACAGCCTGGAGACCTCCCTCTAACTGTCAGATTCAAACACTGTTCACTGTTCAAGAATTAACACATTCAATGGACTGAATTCAGAATATTTATCTAGAGTTTAAGGGTTGGACCTGTTCGTATTCATTTAGTTATTAGGCCTAGGTTGTCATTCTCAAAACTTCAAGTAATATGTAGCTTTAAGGCCATCGTGTAACTTTTTTTAGACAAAATAAATAAATAAATAAAAGTCTGACTTAAACATGGCCTGGAGGAGGGCTTTCACCTGCTTATCACCATGGAAATTGTATTGCTTTGTATGACATTAAATGTATCAGTCTCCATGGCGAATGTTTCGAAGTGTGGTTTGAACTTCCTGTTTCCATGGAGTCATAAAGTGACAAGCCACCACCGAAAAGTTGCTTTAAGTTCCAGTTTAACCAATTGTTCTTGATCTGATGTTAATCAGTTGGAAATATGTTCTTAGGGTTGTTCAAGTACCTAAACCAATTCACCAATCCAATACCTTAATTTGCATCAAGAGATGCAACTGCAGCTGTTTTTGTCATTCATTTAAGCCCAGAGCTCTGTCTTTAAGCTCTGTTGTTGCTACAATAGTCATAATAGTCATAGAAACTGTAAAGAGACACTGCGTAAACTGCGTGATAACAGTGCTTCTGTGGTCACGACTTCAATCCATGATCCCCTCAGCAGGGCTAAAATAAATTAATCTAAACCAGTCAAGATAACTCAAGTCCAAGTTAATATTCTGAATTTAAGACAGTTTAACTTGAATCGTTCAATAGCTTTAATTGTTAGAGTAGTTGAAATGTATTTAAATGTATGTTGTTGTTTTTTTTTAAAGCTTGTTGAAGCTTGGTGTAAAAAAATCTAAAATGTAAAAAAGAGTTTGTTTGGAGGTGTTTGTGAGAGATTGTATTCACTAATATTTGTTCATATCTGTCCTATGTTTTGTGTACTTTAGCATAAAATAAACGTTTTTATTAAAATATCTCCTTGATGTCAACTTGTTTGTTGGAAACTGTGAAATGCGTAGCAGTTAAATCTTCAGTTTCTAAGTTTGTCATAATGTGAGAATTCTCGCATTGTAAGCAAAGAAGTCCTTAAACTTGAACCTAAATCCGTATTTACTTATGAATGTATTTTGTAAGTGTTAATTTATAAAACAGAAACTAAAATAGATAAAAGTGAAAATATATTGAAGTTTAAGACAAAACATTTTAAAAAGGCCTTGTTTAGATGATGTCCTTCCTTGTCTTTGCTGAGGATGGCGCTGATGCTCCAACTGTCGTTCACACCGTAGAAGAAACACCTCCAGCCAATCAGGACGCGTCCCTGAGTCACGTGGAAAACTGCAGCAGATTTGAATCGAGAGCCGTGTTTTTGTCTTTCTGAGGAAATAAATAACAAAAAATTGCAAAATATAACTTTCCCAGGTGCGTATTTCTTATCCAAATATAATTATGATGACAAAGAAATGTTATTCTCATGTCGTCACGTTAGAAGATTGTTATTTTTAAGCTTTATGGAACTAACCGTCAGTTTCTTGTCATTCAAAACAAGCTAACTTCAAATCTGTCTGACGCGTGATATTTAACGCAAAATCTTTGATTTAGTCATAGATATTTATTTAGTTGTCTCTTCTTTCAGCTCCTCCACAGCACTGGATTGGCTCAGAAAAGAGATTGATTTAGGATGGATCGTGGAGCGAACAGCGGTGAGTTCGGTTCTGTGTTAAATCAGGTCAAACAATAGTGACTTTCATTTAAACTCATTCTCCTTGTTTTTCTCCGTACAGACGTGTTCTTTTTGCCCGATGAAAAGTTTGATTTTGACGTATCTCTGTCGCCAGCCAGGTAATACATCTGACTTAAAGAATATTACATTGTAAAGGATGGGCAACCAAAAAAAATGGGGGAACTCTTGTCAAAGCTGCGGTGTTGAAGACATTTCACTGTTCCTCTGACATTAAGGCACACAATAGTGTAAAATAATTGACAATAATTACACAAATAAAGATATCGTTATAATGTTAAAACCAGTGTTTTCATCAGTGTTCATGATACGCTTTGAGTCTGAGTACATAGTTTTTGGCTTTATCAAATCGATATGCCCCTTGTAAATTGTTTATAAAACTGAGGATTCAGAACTGTCCTTTTTAACAATATATGCTGCTTTTATAGTTGCAAAGAATAATAGTGCCTTGTTCATAAAACCCTCTAACCCTATAGTTTAGAGCTTTCCACTTATTTATTTTTTTCTGCTGGGATACATTATAATAAGCACACTGTTGTCCAAACATCCAGGAGGTCAGTCAGGTGAAGTGTCTTGCCCAAGGACACAATAGCAGTATTGAGTGGTACACACGTTTTAAATGTAGAGATTGGTGATATATCAGCTATAAGATATTTACAAAAATATGTTATTTTCCCAGTATCATTCTGTGTATTATAAAAATTTTTCCCATTTCCTCCACAGTTCCACAGGTGAAGACTTTGAGGATGAGGTGTTTGTTGGTCCCATTGGTCACACAGAGCGCTGCGTTTCCGTGAATGTTGCATCTCGCCTGGAAAACCGCTGCGTCAAAACAAGCTGGAGTCCTCTGTCCGGAGACCAACTGGAAGCCATCTGTGAAGAGGCCCAAAAACTGGCCAGTCAGCTGCAGAGTTCAGAGCACGCTCTGTCAGAGTCTGAAAACATCGACCCAAATCGTGCAGTTTTACAAAAGAATGAGTTTGTGCAAGACTCAGAGGCCAAACTAAGCATGCTCTGTGACCCTCCTCCTACTGTACTTAGCCCCATAAAGAGACAGACATTTTGCGTGCAAGATAGCCCTTTGAAACAGCTACCACCTGCTATTCAAAACCGTATCCTGAAAGTGCGTAGTCCTAAATCAAGTACAGGAAATAAACCAAGTACTAAACCCACTGGAAAAGCACAACCGACACAGCATGTTCCTTCAAGAGCCACAAGGAGCATCACCAGTCAAGTCACCGGGACGAGGACGCAGGCCAAACCTGCTCTCAGAGCCAGAGTGAGTATGGTGTTACCCAACAGACCCGCTGCCCCAACTGCTACACGATCCACCACCAAGAGCCAAGACAAGACCAGACTGCAGCCTCCCAACAAGGTAAGTTAAACTTAGTGATTTTTCTGTAATTGTAGTGTAAATCACAAGTTTAGTCAACAGAATATAATATTGATTCCTAGGATTCTCTGGATTTTTGTTCTTTATTTTCTATCTCAATCAGTTTTGGTACAACCAACTACAATTTTTAGCTGTAATATATTTTGTAATGGGGGAGTACACTATCTCATTATTATTATTATTGAAAAACAAACATGTTTTCACACTGGAAAGAATGCCCTTGACTTATTTTTAAAACGGGTGAAGTCGGCTAAAAACATTCAATTTATGTTTTTAGAATGATGTTGATCCCAGAAAATTGCATCAATGGATTGGCTTGCTACACCCCTAGTCTGTGGTGTAAATGAACAAATCTCTCCTTTCTATGTAAAGCAGTTGTCAACCAGTTGGCGGCGCAGTCCGAACTCAAGCAGAAACGGTTCATGTGAGGACCTTCTCTCTGACTCGGCGAGTGTGACCTCTGACCTCAGCGACTCCTCCCTGAACTCTAGCTGTTTGGGCAAACGTGCCCTGGCCCCTCCCTCCAAGGTACAGTGCTCATTTAAACTGTTATTATTATTTAATTATTTCATCATATAAAATCTCACACAAAGATGTAGAACTGTAACTACAACTGTAACTGAAACTGTTTAAACGAAACATTGAAATTACTGACGGAAGTAGACATATCAAATAGGGCTGTACTCAAAATATCGATGTGGCAATATTTTTTTTATGAATGAGTATTGATGCAGAGAACTTTATTGATGCAGAGAACTTTATTATTCTTAAACACTTAACCTTCTAGTGACATGGTATTTAAGGCTGAAGCTACTCGGTTAAAAAGTGAGTTATGCATAAATCAATAATGTTCTGATATCGATGAACTGAACTGAATTTTGATACATTTTGTTATTCAGCACAATAAAACATTTAGTAAACTCTTAAGACTTGTTTTTAGAGATATGCATGTACCTGATGCGTATCGTAGAATTGGTATCGTGAGGTTTTTGGCAGTATGTTATTTTAGTGGTACAGTATTGTCTGGAAAAACAGGCAGACAGCACTTTCTGCTCCTTTTCATTAATTTCTTGTAGGTTTAACTTTGTCATAAAAAATGATAAAACTCTCATATTTCTCACAAAAGTTGTTGTTTCTCTTTTCCTCAGACAGTTCATACTCGCTCTGGAGTGAAGCCTCCCGCTGACAGCAGCAGACTCAGAAACACGTCCTCGTCCTCCTCCTCAGTCTCCAGCTTCAACTCCAGTATCTCCCTCTCCCCAGCCAATAAAGCCAATAAAGGTAAACTACAGGGGAATTCAAGTGTGATTAATTATGTCACAATATATTAACATGGTGTTGTCATGATACTAAAATTTCAAACTATTTCGATACTGAGGAATAGAGTTGATACTCAATACTGATTCTGATACCATGATGATAATAAAACACTATTTAGACAATAGAATGTGATTTTCAACATTAAATAATAGTGCTTTCTTTTCTATTCCCATGTGGTCTTATATCTGTGTAATCCCTCAGTTGTCCAGTAGGTTCCATAGTGGTCCATGGGCGTGTACTAGTCTATGTGTCTTATACTTGTTCTGATACAGTTCAGGATCATTCTAAAGCTCAAGAAAGCTTCATTTCTGTTTCTGTGAATGTGAGTTTTTAGTATAGATACTTGTTCAAATTATTATTATTATTATTATTATTATTATTATTATTACTAGTTTTAGTATCGATTAGTAACTGATTTTCTTTACTTTTAACAACCCTATAATAAGATGAGCATTTAACATTTCAGTGTAATTTATGCCCCAAAAAAGTTCAACAAAATTATTTCATTTTGTTAAACTCTTTTGGGGTAACAGTAATTATGTAACAACCAACAATTTACAGAGGGCGTGTCCTGGTCATGTACTAGATTAGAGGAATAGTAATTTATTAAGACAGTTTGAATGAAAGCATTTCACTATTTGGTTATGTGTCAAATTGCAAATATTTGTAAAATCATGTTTTTGCCTCACAATCATAACACAAATTATGACACTGTGACATCTAAAAGTGTAAGTAAGAGTCTACTTTTCTTTTTATTATGACGTTTATAGTCGTATTAAGTATTATCCTTATTGTCAAAATTCAGTTTAAAATTTTAGTATTGTCGCGATAACAGTACTCCTTTGTTATATTATAATCTGAAATGGGGCTGAACGATTTGGGAAAAATATGTAATTGCGATATTTCTGACAAGCATTGCGATTGTGATTAGATTTGCGATTTATGTTTTAATAAAAGGATTCTCTTCAAAGTCCACATTATAAACACATCCAGAAGAATTCAGGAGACAAAAAGACTGAAAAGTATGAACTGACAAACTAAAACAAGAGTCCCATTTCAGAACTGATGCACAGGGAGGGCATCTGACACACAGGGACATTTCAGAACACGTTTGTACAGATCTAAACTACAAAGTTAGCAGTTATTATGCAGAATAATTTTGTTGTTTGTGAAGGAAATTATTGTACTTCAAAAATTGCAGCCTTTGTGGATTGTGTCATTCAAATTTCGACTTGATTGCAATTAATCTTGTAGCCCTAATCTGAACCTCTTATCGTTCCAGGTAAATTAAACTCCTCGATCAACTCTCAGTGCAGTGTCCCTAAACCCACCCAGCCCCCAAAGCACCGTCGCTCTGTTGCCGTTCAACCCTCGGATCCTCCCTTCTCTGCGGCCGGGAGGAGGTCTCTCAGTGTCCAAACCCGAAGACCCTCCAACCCCACCCCCCTCAAGAGACCCCAGTGCTCCCCGGTCCAGACCCCAGTGAGGAGGGGCTTAGACCGGACCACCTCTGTCCCCTCAGTGACCAAGATCCAGAGCAAAGCCAAACCCAAACCACAGGCTCTGGTGCCTCCTACTCCCAACGGGACTCTGCGAGGTGGGTGACAAAAGTACATGATGAAAGATTTAGTAAGACAATTATCAAACCACAGACTGTTGTTATTTAGGTGATTAATTTTTTTTGTAATCTGCAGGGGTCATTTTGTTTATCATAGGGCTGCAAGATTAATCGCTATCAAACAAAATCACAATTTGATTATACACAATTAGCAAATCACAAAGGCTGCAATTTTTGAAGTACCAGCATTTCCTGCACAAACAGAATATCTGGTCTTATTCTGCATAAAACTGCTGAAGTTTAGATTGGTACAAATATTTGTGATTTATGTATTAGTTTGTCAGTTCATATTTCTGTCTTTTTTTCAATTCTCCAGGGTATTTTTAGAATGTGAATTTTGAACAGAATCCCATTATTGCAAGATTGCAATGTTTGTCAGAAAAATCAAATTGTTGTATTTTTCCCAAATAGTTACACCCTTGTTTATCATTAACATGTGTGAAACGACCTAACCCAGTACTTTTAGAGTGTGTATTTGATTCTTATATTAGTTTTGATGTTTTTTTTCAGGTCTTTTTTTGCTGCAGACAAAGTTTAAAATGTGCATTGTGAACTTAAAAAAAATAATGTTAAAGCTAATTTCAATACAAAAAAATATACACACACACACAACACACACAGAATCATTGATTCTGTTTTTATTATATTTCAGGGTCTTCGTCTCCAGACACCACCAAGATGTTGAAACCGAAGAGACTGATTTCTGTGAAGAGTGTCGACAGGTAATTATCTATGTTTTTTAGTTTGAATCCAATTGCTAAACTCACCTTTTCTTCTCAGTCTCCCTCAGAAGCCTGTGCTCTCCGCTCTCACGCCCTCCAGTGGCAGCAGCAGTTCACTACAGCTCAAGGCCCGTAGACCCTCTGCTCTGCCCACTCCTGTCAGGTTAGTCATCATTTCACATTTTTGCATTATAACTATACAGACCTAGCCAACATACAATACAATACAATTTGTTTATCTACGTTTAGGGATGTGCAATTAATCACATTTTGATCGAGATCAAGATTGAGTCATTTTTAATGGGGTTGAAGGATTTGGGGAAAATATCTAATTGTGAAATTTCTGATGGATTGCTGGTTAGATTAGCGATTTATGTTTTAATAAAAGTTCACATTTTCAACATGCCCAGAAGAACTGACAAAAACACTGAAATGCGAACTAACAAACTAATACAAGAATCACATTTCAGAACATTTTTGTACAGAAACTGCAGGATTTAGCAGATTTTAAGCAGAATAAGAATTTTGTTGCTTGTTAAGGAAATTGCTGCGTTTGCTAATTGTGTCCATTGAAATAGCGATTTTGATCCAATCGCGATTGTTCCAAGTCTCATGTTTTTACTGCCAGAAGACTGGCATTAGTTTTCAGTAAGACAATATAAAATCAAAATCGTAATAAATTTGAAAACAATAGTGATTATTTTTGTCTCATCTTCCAGCCCTGTCCACATTCATTGATAAGTTCCTATTTTATTGAAAACTATTTCCCTCCTCAGTTTTGATAAATCCACTTGTTTTCCATATGTTTATATAGTATCTTCTGTCTTCTAGGTGCAGACTTTCGGGACTCCCCCAGGCCACACCCACAAACCAAGTCCGACCAGTCAGAGTTCTGCCCACCCACAACTGCGCCCCCACCAGGTAAAACGCAGAACAGTATCAGTAACATCACACCATCTTTAGACCAGATGTTTTCCCCAGAGAGCGATCACCTTCAGCACATACTAAGAACTGTCTGCTCCTTTGTGTGGACTGATAGTTTGGCTGATGGATGAAGCCATGTAATGTGGGAAAATACCATTATTAATGAGTGAACACAGAGTACGACACTACCATTACGACACTACCATCGTTCAGGAAGAGGAGGGACTCTCAGCTGAGTTCTAGCCAATCACAGCAGCCAAAAGACACGCTTTGATATTTAAAAAAATGGCAAAATAAATGTGTAGCATCATACCTGCAGTTTCTTTCCTACTTTGTTAGTAATGTATGACATGCGTTTGTCAGAAAATATACGCTTTTTGTTCTGCACCAAAAGTGTGTGGACTCAAACGTCATCCCTGTGATGCCATATGGTCATTACCTGATTTTTTTTTTTTTTTTTTTTTCAATGCCGCTCGATGGTCAAAAACAGACACTCGTCCCCACCCACTCCTCCTGTAGGTCAGCCTCCATCATGTTCTGAGTCACAGGTGGATATAATCAATCACAGTGAAGAGTAAACTTTCAGAAACAGCAGATGGCTCTTAAATACTGTATAAAAGATACTAAGAAAACATGAGTCATGATCATTTTTTGACATATCGCCCAATCCCTACAGCTCAACAGTACAAGATGGATTCTCATGCGTTTGAACCTCGAGACAGTCCTGCTTACAGTGTAAAGTTCTGATCCTAGTGCGTCTCTCTAATTTTGATCTAGTGTAATCCAGACCATAGTAGAGCCGTTTGTTCAGTCTGGCTCTCTCCCTGCACTGACTCTAGAGACCTGTGTTCACACTTGGTTTAGATCCGGGGAAGGGCCTGGATTATAACCAGACTAATGTCCACTTTTCTACAGGGATCATGTAAGGACAGAGAGCAGGTGTTTGAGGCTGTATGAGTTTGTTCAGAAAAATGAAATAGTTGTACATGAGCTGGAATAGGTCTACATGAGTAACTGCAACCAAATCAGAATCACAATGTGAATGGAACGCAATAAGCAAATCATTATTTCCTCCAAAAAACTCAACAATATTCTGTTGTCTTTAGCATGACCCTGTAGTTTAGATCCTTCTGGACGCTTTTAAAATGCAGACTTTGAACTGAACACAAATCTAGTCACAATGATTGTCAAAAAACTCAATTAGATATTTTTCCCAAATTGTGCACCTCTAAGCCGAAAGACGGTCATGATTAGATGATTACAAGACAGAATTTTATGCCTTTCTAATTATAATTATAATTCCATACAGTACTTATGGTAAATATTATAGTTTTACACCAGTCAAGTGGCAGTTTGTGAAGGAAAGCTGCAAAAAGTAGAAAAATCAAGAAAAACTTTTTCTTCAGTCCATAAGCGCACATCTTAAAATATAAGTCCATCTGAAATGCAGGGACAATTTACACTCAAGGAACATGATTTTATAACATATTACTTAATTAAAATAAAAGAGATTTGTATGTCAATGTCAAATAATAACTATTGTGTGAAAATCAGACAAGCTTTGGCACCAGTTTACATCATGGTTGCTAGGTACCTGTTAAGGATTTACCTCTGCATGTCATATCTGCTGTCCACGTCTAACCAGGAAGTAAAATTATAGACGACTACGTAAGCGTTTAGTGAAATGATTAGTCCAGTCTGTGATATACATTTTAAATACTAATTAAAGATGTCACCACTGGGGCTGTTTATAGCAAAGAAGTGTTTAACAGTGTTCGTAACTGATGACGTTTTGTTTTCCAATTTAATTCAAAACAAAAAATATATTAACTTCCTTATTCTCAATTTTGTTTGTTTTGATTTTTTATATGTATACTTTTTTTTATTATTCTGTTTTGTTTTGTAATATCCCACTTTACAGATGTCACAATCTTAGACAAACAAACTGGCACATGACACGCATTCTAACTGTAAAACCAGAAATCGTGTAGCAAAAACAAGTTAATGTTACAGAGTGTAATGGTGCAGTAGAGTTTGTTTGTCTAAAGGGGGTATCCCATAATGCTAAAAAAAGATCACATCACAAAACAACTGTGTGGTTGAAATTCTTCTCTGAAGAGAAAAAACTTGAATGTGCTTGTCTTTAGTTTAACTCCCACTGATGACCCAGAGACTACGGAGGTTCCCACAATTCAGCCTTTTAACCTGGAGGATGAGGAGCCTGTACAGCCCCCACCCACAATCGTAAAACCCGACCTATCAGAGAGCACCACAGCACCTGATGCACTTTGTCTGAGCCAAGTAGAAACAAGGAAAGAGACTGCACAGGAGTTGAAAACGGAGGCCATCAGCAAAGCACAAGAGGTGAGGAAGTGCTTAATCAAATAAACCAGTAAAAGCCAAACTAGTTTTATTTAAAATGTTTTTGTCAAACTTTGACAGATCAATCAATTGTGAGATTTTTTACATGTTTAGACAGATCTTTTATTTTTACCAATTATTTTTCCAAAGGGTTTATAATTGTTTTACATTTAGGCAATACAAAATAATATGTTACTATAACATAATTGACAATTGATAATTGAACCAGATTTTGCACACTTCATAACTTTAATCAAAAGTAAAACATTTAAAATATAGTCCTTTTTTGTCCTGTTTTGGTCTTGACCTTCTTTTTAGCCACTGTACTTTAAGTGTTGAAGTATTTGCTGCTGATTGTTTAGTTACAATATTGTCTGTTTTATTGTTTCAGATTTTACTTTTGGATCTCCCAGCTCCGGCGCTTCAGCCTCAGGAGAAACTGCTAATCGATCTGAGCAACACCCCAGACCTGATCCGCACCAAGACCTGCCCCTCCGCCTCCGAGGTACCAGCGTCACCATGGTTACGAACAGAAGGAAGGATAATGTTATATCTATGACTCTTTGTCACGATGTCATCTGAAACACAGCAATAGTTTGTAGGCCAGTAACATTTTACAGATGGGGGGGGGGCAGCGAAAATTAATATGGTCAAAATGCAGATTTTTGTTGTAACACTTTCGGATATTTCATGGCAAAGTACAGTGTAATCAACAGGGAAATATGTGGCTCTTGTCCCCATCTGGGAGTATGACATCATCACATTCTACAATCTGAAAACTATGAGTTTATACTAATACTATCTTCTATGTTTTCTTTGTGCTATAGCAGATATTTCTTTACAAGATGGTTCAAAAGGTCTTACTGTCATGCTAAAATGATCTTCAAATCTATTATTGTTTTATCGCAATATTTTCTGACAGCACTACTCCGAATAAGATCATATACAACCTTAGTTTCTTATGGCATATTGCACGATTAATTTCCACACATTCTCAATCTGGAATGGCTCTCTGAAAGCAAGCAGGAAAAGGTGGAACATCCAGATGTATTCTTAAATCTGATTAGTCAAAATGTCATATCAGAAGAACAAGCCAAGAAACCAAAGTTGTGAAACCCAGTTAAGAGAAAAAACATTGTCATCGTCATGTTTGTTTTGATTTGTTTGAGCACTTCACCTTTGGCTTTTACACAAACCACAAACCTCATGTACCAGCTCGTCTCATGGGTATTATGTCTTGTCCCACCCATTTTGCCTGTAGTAGTATCCTACCACCACTGAGCTGTTGAGCATGGAGTGACTGAATAATGCAACATAAAGCAGAAAGCGCTATATAAATCAAATGTTATATTATTATTAATAATAGTAATAATAATGCATTAGTCTTTTATGGCGTTTTTCCAGGCGCTCAAAGTTGCGTTACACTTTTGTGCATTATTCGTTCACCTCACACTTGGTGTCCATAAGCTGCTATTGTAGCCACAGCTGTACAACAACAGTTTTGTCACTGGCGCCCCACTGTGGCACCTAATATTACCAGTGGTCTCCTATCCAAGTACTAACCAGGCCCGGCCCTGCTTGGCTTCTGAGATCTGATGAGATCAGGCTTTGACAAGCCCATTTGGCCACATATGTTGTATTGAACACAACTGAGCCAAATACTTAAAAGTTGGAATGGTCACAGCTGGCAAATCACAAAGGCTGCATTTCAGGTATTTTATGACTGCAGCGCCCGGCCCTCTTGGCTTCTGAGATCTGATGAGATCAGGCTTTGACAAGCCCATTTGGCCACATATGTTGTATTGAACACAACTGAGCCAAATACTTAAAAGTTGGAATGGTCACAGCTGGCAAATCACAAAGGCTGCATTTCAGGTATTTTATGACTGCAGCAGAAAACTGTCCCTGTGTCTCCATGGGGTCTTATTGTGTATAAAACCAGATAACCTTCTAGTTTAGATACCTACAAACGTGTTCTGAAATGCATGGGATTCTTGTATTAGTTTAACAACAGGTTATGTTTTGGGCTTCTCTCAAAAGTTAATGCTCCTGGTTGTTATTCAAATCTGTACAATGAACTATATTTTAATTTATTTCATTTTTTAAAATTAACTAAATTAAACTATCCCATAATTGTAATTTTACATATTTAATTCCTTCATCCCTAAAATTTACCTATTTTGTTTCAGCTTATTGACCTGAGCTCTCCTCTGATCAAATGGAGTCCCATCGACAAAAAGGAGAAAGACGCTCTCCTCATCAACCTGTCCTTCTGATCCAGGACTATAAACGGACTAAACCCGGACTACAGAGACCAGGATCCAGGACCCAGGACCCAGGACCTGAGACCAAGAACTAGACCAGAACTGCAGAACTGGACTATTCTGAACCTGGAGTCTCCCTTTAAAACCTATACCAGACCAAACCCAGATCTGAACCATTCAACTGCGAAAAGCTGGCAAAGTGTTAAAAGTAATCAGCAGCTTTGTTTTATACTGAAAATACTTTGATTTTAATGTTTTTTAATCAGTGTTTAAATAAATGTCTTTGTCTGTGTGAATTGAGCTGCTTATTGTAAAAATCAATCGTTATCATTTCAATATTCAATCCAATGGTACAGCCCCGCTACAGGTTTTTTTCTCGATCAATACTACTAAAAGCTGTTCTTCTGATCACTGTTTAAATTTAACAAAAAAATCATCTCTTCTACTGTACTGGTTTGATTAATGGGAGATTGTAAATGTGTAGATGAATAAAGTGTTTTATCTATGTAATCATCCTAATGCGCTCTTAACTTTTTTCTCGATTTTTAATTAAAGGTGTATTATGTAGCTTTTCTGGTATGGGTTTGCCACCTGCTTTTATCTATGGAAATGTTGCTTTGCTGGAACTGTTTTAGAATAACAACAGTTTACCTTCAAGTGCATATAACAGGTTTTCATGTTTTTCTAATTATCACTAGGTTTGGTGGGATAGTACCTTTGGCAATATTTATTATAGTTTTATGTCAAATCCAGTTAGAAAATTACCTGTTTGTCATATCTGCTGCATGCATAGAAACCAGAAAGTAAAATTATGAACCACCAAAATTTAAAAGCTAGGATAATTTAGACAAGATGTTTTTTTTATTTAAAAGCTTAAAGGTCATATATTATGCAAACTTGCCTCTTGTGATGGTGTAATCCCTCAGTCGTCCAGGTCTGATCCGTAGTAAAAGCAAAATGTAAAATCTGTCAACTGGACAAAGAAGTTGTAAGAGTGAAGACGTTTTGCTGCTCATCCAAGCTGCTTCTTCCGTTCTAGTCAGATTACTGGTGGACACTGCCTTTTATCTATCTGAAGGGAGGAGCTAACTACACTGAAACTAACACACCTATTTGTTTACAGTTTCTGTTTGTAGGCTGAGCTACACTATGTGTGCACTGTGCCTGAATCCTACTTAGCATATTCATTCAGGCCCCAAATGAGGCACCTATTAGGCATACTGGCTAGGCTCATTGTTTTCTTTGTTTTGCTTTGGGCCT
>KN477397.1:4453-14608 GCA_000787095.1 Periophthalmodon schlosseri
GGATAAGTGGAAAAAATTGAGAATTTGGGAAAGGTTTCGCTGCAAAAATATTTTATAAAGTAGGTTGATGCGTGTCAAATGTTCAATGTTTATGTGCAGCAACAAGTCAACAATGCACCGATTCCCTGGGAAGCTTTAAAACGGTTTTGTAGTTCATATAGAACTTATTTGCTGTCAAGATCGGCAGCCCCATACAAAATAATACAATCCAAGTGATGATGGCGCCGTCCATGGCGACTTCCGGAATAAGGTGAATAGGGTTGGCATTACACCAAACAGTTTGTTTTAGCTTTTAACCATGTTACAATGTTGTATTGATGAGAATACAACATTTTAACCATGTTACAATGTTGTATTCTCATCAATAATGTCTATGGATCTGGGTCATTTTCTAACATTTCAGTAATCTTATACCCTCCCCTCTTCAGACCTCAAAATGCTTTTGTCAGAAATCAACAGCCTCACTTTCGCCTGCATGTTCTATTATTTCAGTGCCAAACATCTACAGTTTATTCAGTTTTGCATTTTTGACTATTGATTTTAGCTTCATACAAACTACTTTGCTTTTCAGTGTGACATCAGATGTATTGAGCTATGCTGGTGTTTAGTATACACAAAATTCAAGTAAACTATAAGGTATTGTGGTATGTCCAAGGATATGAAATACTACAGTGTTGAGGAGAATGAATACCTAAATGTATTTTGTAAGGTAGTCTTTTCTGTTACCTGGTCAAATCAGAGTGCTGTATTCTGAATACTTATAGTAAAGTAAAAAATGCAACATAGGGTTAAAATAGCTTTATGTTTCCTTCAGTGCATTTAATTATCACAAATTAGAGAAGGTAAGAAGAAATTAACTGTAAAATGAAATGAAAGGCTAACTGTACCAGAATACAGTTACTCAAAATTAGTTGACACGGTTTGATACAGGACCCAAGAGCAGAACACAGAAAGGCAGTGAAAAATGCTTTATTTACAGTTAATTAAGCGGTTGGGCTGGCAGGACAGGCTGGCGAGCAGGACAGGCAGGAGAGCAGGGCAGGCAGGCAGGATCTGAGCAGAGGAAAAAACACTTTCAAACAAGAATAAAAAAAAATATCAAAAGAGCCAAGTGACAAACTACTAATGAGCGGTGCTGATCAAACAAACTGGCGAGGAGTGGCTGTGGAGCTGCTCTTCTTATACTGGAGGTAGACTGTAGTTGGAGCCAGGTGTGCAGCTAGTAGCCACGCCCAGACAGGAGGAGACAGATGACAGAGGATGAGGGGGAGACAACTGGAAGAGCAGGACGGGACCAGAGCAGACTGTGACATTAGTATTCTGAATATGTATCTTTGCCATGTGTATTTAGTTACTTTTCAACACTTTTCAATACCAAGGCGATGAAGTCTATGGTGGTTTAAAAAAAATAAAATAATGCACAATCATAGTAGTCTTTTATGTTTTCAGTTCAATATTGTGTGTGCACAATAAAAGCTCCTCTAATCTCCAGTGGCAGAGACATACCTCAGGAAAAAAACACTCCTCAGCACACACATGGGCCTGGTCTTCAGTCAGTTTGCAGGTAACACTGGAGGATATGTTACACAACACATTTGCCCTCAAAATATGAAACATCAATGCGTACATTGTTTGAGCCAATACATATATCAGTAAGTTAAAAGTTAGAGTCTCTGCTTATGTCTTGCTAGATATGATTAATTTCTATCTTAATCATCATAGGACATGTTTTGCAAGGTGGCAATGTTTGTGGCATAGGTCACTGAGGGTCCTCTGAATTGAACTAGTTTAATAAATCCAGGGATATGTATTTTAAGTGGTACATGTATATAACACCATTCATAGCCACGTGTGCATCCATTTGTTGAGTAGTGAGGTGAATTGGGACAGCCGCCATGCCTTTGGGAGCACTTGTTTACTGTTGGATGTGATTTTATTCAGGCACAGATCTGGCTGTGGCATGAACCCTTGCTCATTGCCTGTGGGAGGATCGGCACCAACCAAGTCCAAATGTTTGCACTTTGAACATCTTATAAACAAAACACATAAACATGTATCATTTCTTCCTTTTAACATATAAAAGCAATCCATTGGGCTACTACCAGCTGCTGTGCAAGGCTTCCGGCATTACAAATCGCAAAACAAAATAATGAAACTAATTTGATTTGCAGAGTTCAAAGAGGAAGCAATTTAACAACTCCACGGTGAAGTTTTGAAGACAGTGGGGTCTAAGTAAACACAGCCATAATTGCTCTTGCTTGAGTGTTTTGCTTCGGCCATTTTTAATGAAAGGCACATTGACTTTATCAGCAAATTGAAAATAGCCTGGGAGAAGGCAGGCAGGTGTGTACGGCTTCCACAATATCCGTGTATAAGATTAATGTTGGTGGACGATAAATAAGCTGATTAAAAGTCCTTTGATTCAAATAAAAATATTCAGAAGGGAAATAAAGAGAAGTTGTAAGGGGCAGACTAGCTTGCAGGCACAGAACAACTTTTGACTGCCTTAAACTTTTGAAGGAACTTGAAGACGTGGAGACGTGAAAAAAACAAAAACGAGTTAAATAGGCCAATAAGCCCATTGTAAATTTAGAGAATTTGTTTTGTTTTTTGTTTTGGTTTTTTTTAAATTAGAATAACTTGACCTAACTTGACCAGACCTATCTAGTTTCCGATACAAATTGCCACTCTACTAGATTAATAATGGTATGTATTGCTATAATTGCCCTCCATAGGTCTAGTATACATTGTGTATATTGAATTTTTGTCATTTAGATTATTTATCACGGCTATGGGCAACTTATCTAGGCCTTGATATCGTGCTTATCTCTGCCTTTGTCCTATTTAAATTAATACAAAAAAACAACAAAAAAAATAAAATGTGCGTCCTTTTTGCGGACGCACATTTGCTCAGCCTTCGTGAATGCCTTTGTTTCTTCTATCGCCCTCTGCCGGCGCACAATGGCGTTGCAGTCCCAGCTGCTTTGGTCCATCCTCTTTTCCTCCTGCTAGCTCGCCTTTCATGTCACTACGGTGCTACTTGTCTGCGCACACGCACACCCATCTCTTCCTTATGACGCCACAAGGCTGGACATCGAGGGCTTCCATCATAATATTTAACACTCCCGCTCGGGATGAGCACTTGGCCGGAAGACAAAGCAGTGAACGGAGGACGGATGACAAGCGCCAGCCGTGCACCTGCCAGCACTACTCATATTGAACTTTAACGAGCAACACCGACAGCAGCCACGCAACGGGACGGCGTCAAAGCACACAGCCGCGGACCACCTGCTCTTACAGGGGAATATGTAGCGCTCGATCAGAAGTGTCCGCCTAAAGAAGTAGTCTGCATTTGATTCAGTGTTCTGTGCGTCTGATTCACACTATCTAACAACAATATGAATGAAGAGCCCCACTTGAGCCGCTGCCACTGTCTCGTAATGATTTCATCCAGCTGTGAGAGGAGAGTGATCTTGGACTGAAAAAGCTATACAGGCAATGGAGTTTTAGCAAAGGAGCGTGCGTAATGCGTGGAGTAAAGAAAATATCTTCAAACCTCCGCGGCTATTCTATATAATTACACTTTTGTTGGACCTCAATGCCGGTGCTGTAAGATGCTCAAGATGATCCTATTCCGAAAATTCAGAGTATTACTACTAATGGTGTTTTTGGTGGCGTGCACGATGCACATTATGATAGACTTATTACCCAAACTGGAGAAGCGTGCAACTGGAGCGGACGGCAGCACCAGTGACGGCGGCTGTCAATGCTCGCATCACCCGGGAGGAGAATCGCAGAGCTGGGGAAAGAATCGCGCCAGGTCGCCGGCTGAAGCCGGCTGGCCTAATAAACACGCGCTAAGGATCCTCCAGGACTTCAGTAACGAACCTGGCTCCAACCTCACGTCCCATTCATTGGAGAAGCTCGCATCGGTCGGGGACAGAGTGGCTGCGTTTGGGAGGATGAGAGCTCCGGGAGGGCGAGCAGTAGACCAGCACAAGCCGCTCATAGGGGACGCGAACGGGGGGATGACCGTGACAGCGCACGGTGGATCCAGACTGTCCGCGCTGTTTGAGCACCCCTTGTACAGGTCTGAGCTCCCGGCGCTCACGGACGATGACACTTTGTTTAACGTCAACACGGACATTAGATTTTACCCCAAAACCACGGGGAGCCAGGGATGGTAAGTAGGACGACGCACACACAAAAGAGGGACAAGTGGGACAGTTACCACTCAGATTAAAGCCTTTCCATTCATGCAATCTCTTGCCTTATAGTTAGCCTATTTCTGACCAGCTTTAACACAATAATATGGGTTATACAGCCATATGCTTATTAATTCTCCACAGTGTCATAGTTGCATTTGTCACTACCTGATTATCATTTATCTTTAATGTGCCACTAAGCCCCATATGACTTGCCCTCATTTAGACTATGTATTGATTGGGATAAGGGAAGTGGTTTTTCGTAATGATTATTTTGAGAATATTGATACTTGTGGCTCCATGATGTTGATAGAATGGCCACTGGTGATTAATATATTGGCATATGATCCACTTGAAGCCTACTGTGAAATAACCATAGATTTTACCAGTCCAGTTCAATCTGATGCGTAATGGTAGTCAATGTTATGTCTTCTTTCAGTATTCATGTATATTTGCCATAACACAATTGCCAAATGTAAAGACGAAGTAAATATTTTGTTTCTTGTTTTGATTATAGGCAGAATGAAGAGGGAAATGGTGAGGAGGAAGAGTTCTCTCCTACAGCAGAGGGGACAGCTGAGTCCTATCCAAACTGGCTGCGCTTCCACATTGGGATCAACCGTTATGAGCTGTACCCCAGACACAGCATGGTGTTGGAGGCTTTGCTCAAAGACCTGGTCAGTCAGAGGATCACCAGTGTGGGTGAGTCACCAGCAGAATGAACATCAGTGTGCATGTGTCCAGGGATAACTCACAGCAGCACTTAAGACATAAAGCAATAAAGGAAATATTATTTATGGCACTTTTTACAAGTCATCCTCAACATTGACAAAAGATTTACACTCTAAATCCAGTTTGAATTGAAGTTTGGATTAATCTCTCAAAACAGAATGGATTAATGCTACAATCTGTATGTTTATTTGATTTTTTTACCAGTAGATGGCAGATGTGAAACCTGCACCCCTCTCCCCTGGCCTTTGTTCAGACTCAACCAAAGGTGTTTCTAGGCTTCCAAGTTTAGGGATGCTTAGCACCTTGCGGGGGAATAACAGGGCAATGCATGCTCCAAAAATACCATACCATGTGCTCCAACATGCTGCACTCTTTCTTATCCATCTCTCTCCATTTCTTTACATCTGTCTCTTTAGATCAGTGGTTCCCAAACTAGCATAAGTGTTTGAGTCAAATCCTTCTTTGTAGTCTATGGCCTATTGTTTAGTCCTCCTCAGTCCTTCCTATAGATACTATAATCTGTAGTAATACTACTACTTTATTAAACTATATTCCAAACTAAAAATAAACTCTCTTTTTCTCTTTCTCTCTCTCCTTCTCTGTCACTCTTCCATAGTTGTTTTTTCCTATGGCTGAACCGTGGCTTGAATGAATATGTATGAATGAATTGGTGTTATTGTTGTTTGCCAGGGGATTTCATTATGTGAGTGTCTTACCTGGATTCTAACTTTTCCCTTAATCACTAGGTTTTGATGTTGTGTCATTTTCTTTGCCTTTTCATGCTGTCAATCAGAGTAGAGAGGTAGTAGGTTGAATATCTCAAGATATTAGCGTCACATCATTTAATTTTGCTTATACTTTACAATAGGTCTAATTACTTACATATTGCCCATGTAGCCTGTATTTCCCAATATATTATATTGTGTTTTCTGTGAGAGACATAGGCCTACATGAATAATAGTAGTTGATGGTAGAATATTTGACATTCTTAGCAAAGTGACTTACATCGCCTGTAGATCTGGCTCTGAATCACATTTTTCCCCTTGGTCTAATCCACAGACTGTAGTCTGTCAGCAGTCACACTTCTGTGCCAAAAGCCCAACTTAATCATTTAATGGGGTAATAAACTATTTAAAAATTGTGCATTATGTCGATAGGAGCAGATCCAAAAGCTGTTTACAAAAGCTAGTGCTTTCTTTGCCTGTTCATGTGCACAACATGATTCTGACCCATCAGACAGAGAGAGGTGGGTCTTAGAGCCGAGATAAGAAGCACTATTGGCTGACAGTGCGCACTGGTCCCTGCTCCACAGACGGGGGAGAGATGTGTCTGTAGAGAGAGACGGAGCGATCTCAAATCAACTACTTTAAATGTTTAAGTTGCTTATACCGCTGCAAAGCATGGGACATTTCAGCACAGATACTGGAGTCTGACATTCTCCCACCTGTGGTCTCTGGTCTTCTTCTGTCAAACCAAAGCCAGGGCACTATCAGACAATAGTAATGCAGATAGCATCTGTGAGAATACAACAGGGCCAGGTTGGCCAATATAATTACAAATGGTAGCTTTAAATACAACTTCTAAACTGTAATTATTTTTGTCCAAAGATTAGTGAGCCCTTATGGGGTATGTTTGAAACTTAAAGCTATCATGATGCTATTACCTTTTCAAAAGTTACAAACAAGTTCAAACATTTCAATTGCATTTTAATCACTATCAATCACTCATAATTATGTCACATTTATGTGTCTTGTCTCCTTTATATCACCTCAGCTCTGGGCCCAGACAAGCCTATAAAAATGTCTGTCTGCAGAAACAAAATCACGTCTGAAGTCTGAGTGTTTGTGCTTTGGTACCCCCTAATTGGTGCGCACATAGCACTTATCTGTCTCACTAGAATTACCAAACACATGGAGCCTTCCCTTGTTCAGCACTTTCTTCATGGTGTAGTGCTCCGTACCTGTCTCTCCTCTTCCTCCTCTCTTTTGGGTCAGCGGTGGCCCTTTGGTTCAGTCTTCGGATGGACCCATAAATCATAGGCATGGGAGCGTGAGGGGGCTCAGGTGAGGTGGATTTATCACCACAGCAGGGAAGGGTGACACAAGCAGCGCCAGGAAGAGAAGAAGACAAAGCAATTTGTTTGTTAGGAAAGATATATGGTTATAGTGGATGTATGGAGAATGGTAGAGTGGTTAGCATTGTACTTGATGTGTTATGTATATGAGTTATGACTACATTTTTTTATAGACATAATAAAGACTTCCTAATAAAGGAATAGTTTATTAAGAATGTGGCTTGGTTCAGGCTTTGTAACCACTTACTTAGTATAAAGTGGTACAGAGTTAGGCATAAATGAAAAAAAATAAAATAAAATAAATAAATAAGAATGTTTTGAAAATATGCACAATTTGAACATTGAGTAAATCACCAATAAAAAAAGCTACTTAAAACTAAAAAGAAGAGAAATGTGGCAATCATTTTTCAAACAAGGGAACTAAGTGGTATTTTTTTTGCACTTATGTGTTTAATCCTGTCACATTTGTGCCATGGTTAAACATTTCAGATTGCAAAAATGCCACCTAATTATTGCTAGTGGAATAATGAAAAAAATGTTGCCCACCTCTAAATAGATATTATCAGTAAGTAACTTATCAGTAAGTGACACATTTTAGTCCTGGCAACAGTAACAGTTACTAAAATTCTTAGAAAAATAAACAGTAGTCTATCAATCATGTATGGCAGATGGCCTGTCACATAAGCCAAGTCATTTTCTCATGTTAGATCACTGCACACATCTAAACACACAATCAAGAAGGATTACTTTAGCATTAGCCTTTTATATGACCAGTACTAAGACAAGCACTGAGGACAGCCCCTTGTGGATTGTGGCTTATAAGGTTCAAGGTCATGTTGTTGAATCGTCTCTCAATCCACAAAGGTTTGGCTGTCCTGCTATATCAAGTTTAAAAGATTTCTCCAGGCTATATTCTCTGACAAATCTGCCACGTGCCACTGCTGCTATAATGCTCCTAGTGTATCTGTTCCCTCCTGGAGATGAGAAGCGCGCACTCACTCATTTGGGGTCATTCGGGTTGGACTATGTGCAACAGTGTATGTGAAATCCCGACAAGCTTTTGAAAATGAGTCACGGTAAATTGCATGTGCTGCCAGGGGTGAGTAAGACGAAGCCAAGTCGTCTTAAGAGTGGAGAAAATTAATGAAAGCATGACGCCCTATGTACAAGCAGGAAGTACGCTGTGACTGAGCATAACAGGCAGCTCATGGCAGGGGGTCGGACTCATCAGTACATGCACTTTATTCATGTCATCTGATTATGGCTATATCTAGGTTGTATATTTTCTCTCCATCAGATTTATCATCATACAAATGCAAATTGGATGTAATAATGACATAAAATATAAGGATTTTGAATTTTACAATGTAATCCCTCATTTACCCAGGAGTGGTCCAAAGTATCAAAAGTTTCCAAAGTAGTTATTTGGACAATGTTTTTGAAATAAGATATTTTGGGTGCCATCTGGAAGCCATTGTCAAAATGATGATGACATTTCTAGAAGTTGGTGGCTTGCAACTCTCCCACTAAACTCTGTGGATGGGCATGGAGTGAAACATGTTCTGTTCCAAAAATGCATAATTAAACGCCATCTCTGTCTGTTCTTTTATAACTATATCTTAGACTTTGAGTTTGTAGGTTAAGACCGTATAACAACAATTTAACTTTAACAATTTAAATTCACCAATCCACCTGGCATGTGCATGTCTGGCTGCGCTCACACTTAGGCACACGTACCACATCAAAAATAAACTGGGACAAAACCCTGAACTAAACATGGACCGGACCAGAACTAACCCAGGACTAAACCAGGATCAAACCAGAACTGAACATGGACCGGACAAGAACTAACACAGGACTAAACCAGGATCAAACCAGAACTGAACATGGACCTGACCAGAACTATCCCAGGATTAAACCAGGATCAACCAGACAAGTGTGACTTCTTTCCTTGTTATCGAAAGTACTCATAAAAATTGGTGAAACAACTTAACTAACTGTATAAAACACTGAAAATGGTGTTTGGTTTGATTTATTTTTTTTTTTTTTTTTTTGTCTTGCAGCCATGAAATCAGGAGGCACACAGTTGAAGTTGATTATGACTTTCCAGAACTACGGACAAGCACTGTTCAAACCAATGAAGTAAGTGTGTTTTCTGGATACTGGTATTTACAATTCTTAACTTCATATATCACATCAACACATCTTATAATTTGCCTCACATTTTTCCATTGTATGATCCTAACCTAGTGGGGAATCAACTCTTTGCTTTTTAATTATCATCTTCAGGCATTTGTGTTAATTAAAATGAGCACTGAGCCACTGTGACAATGTCTAAAGGGAGACAAACTCTACTGTGTGCCAGTATTATAGACTACATAAAACATCGATCCATCTGTGCCCTTCACATTTGAATATAACTTACTTAAAACTACCATCTGTATATTTATTTGATTTTTTACCAGTAGATGGCAAATGTGAAACCTGTTCCCTCCTCCCTTCACTTGGCTTTTGTTCGGTCTCACCTGTGCTCTTTGGTCTTCTTCTGTCAGGCCAAAGCTGGCACACTGTCAGACAGCAACTACCGCAGATAGCATCTAGTGGTAATATGTGAGAATACAACGGGGCGGGTCAACCAATCTAATTACAGATGGCAGCTTTAAGCGCCTTTAAGGTCCTTTCATCCATTAAACGTAAAGCACTGTTTACAAGTGCCCCTCAGAGATTATCCCCCAATCTCTGCCAATCAGCTTATGCCCTGTCAGTTTTAAACATGCCCATCCTTCAAAGCGCACATTAGCTGCCAACAGGGACTATTACCATCACATATGACATGCACTGAATATCTGAGTAATGATAAATATACTAGAGGTGACAGGCATGTAGCTTCAAGCCAACATGGTATTACTGCAATATAACATCTATGTGGAAAGCTATATGGAGAATGTACCAGAGCTGGGCTTTTGGCAGCGGCAACAAGAAGCCAATGACAGAGAGAATGTCAGGAGTTATATGGATAAATGACAATAATATAAATACATATATGGATGATTTACAATAGTAAATTGCCATAACTATTTCATAAGGATTACAAACCTGTGGTGATCAGAAGAAGCTTGGCTAAAACTCCAATTCTGACTCATT
>KN477398.1:6497-20826 GCA_000787095.1 Periophthalmodon schlosseri
TTAACACCAAAGAGCTGTTCACAACATTGGATTTGGTCGTGAAAGCCACATCTGAAGGGTGTTTGCGCAGGTTCGGGGTGCCTCTTGTTTTACTCCCGTCTTCCGCCTGCCGCATTGGTAATTTATGGACTGCTCCGAGCCTGCGGGCAGATATTTGTTTGATGATAGTGCAACAGGGCTGGATGCTTCAGGTGTATAATTGCTGGTGGCTGCTGGCCTGCTTGTGGAAATGGGAGTACAGGTTGCCCAATATCGCCCTGGGGCCTTTTGCATACATACCGTTGCGTCAATACTAAGACTTTGCACTTGCCGTGAGATTTTCATTCACAGGTTCATTAACGCACTTGTAGCATAGTTAGCAGCTTGTAAATGCACTGCTTAAAATGTGCAGTTGAAAGTGAAGGGAAAAAAACAACAAAAAAGCCACATGCCTGCTTGTTATATCAGTTTTTAGCCCCCGGAGCGTCATATTTTTGACACAGAGCCCGTAAAAATAAGAGCGCACGTTATTATCAACACCTGCGCCATGACGGTATGTTTCTTCATCCCGGTTCTTTCTCTTTCTCCCACACCTGTGCGCAGGAGTCCCAGCAGAGTTCTACAGATTTCAGGTTTTACATCGAGAACCACACCAAGCACCCGGACGAGGTGAGCCGAAAGCAGGTGCGGATCTACCAGCTCTACAGCAGGACCACGGGAAAGCACGTTCAGATCCTGGGCAAGAAGATCAACGCTAACGGAGATGACGGGAGCAGGCATGGTATGGGTCAACGTCTTTACACAATTATATTTCAATTCACAGTCTGCAAATATGAGCTGCACAATTGTTGCTGTTTTCTGTTGTGGAATTTCTTCTCCCCAGATAGTCTGGAATTCATGGAGTAAACAAAAACTTCCAAAATTCAATGCAAATAAAAAAGAAAATCAGCAAAGCATACTTAAAAGTGCTGGGTGGATCTGCCAACTGCTTGTCTCTTGTTATTGCTTGGCTTAGAAAATTACACAGTATAGCATTGAACTTATCTGTCGCAATGGAAACAGCCAGGCAATGCCACCTTGCCAAGTTACAAGTCAGATCTTTGGAGAGGAAAGCCTGCCTCTCACACTAAGAATTTATTTTATTCATTTTTTTGTTCAGTTTTGGCAATAAAACCACCTGTAATTAAATAAATGTTTAGTGCCATAACATCTCTATGGAGACAAGCAGTTGGTGGACCCTAGTGCCATAACATCTCCATGGAGACAAGCAGTTGGTGGACCCTACACCAGAAAAAAATGTCATACTGTCTCTTTAAATAGATAACTATATTGATTTGCAGTTTTCTACTAACATTAACATCTAGTTCCCACAATGTACAGTGTCTACAAATGTCAAAGGACTCAAGGGACTGGGATTAATGGGATTTGAACACATAGCCTTGGTTGTATGACGTTAATTGAAGAGCACCAAATGATCACTGGTGGTCCCTGTCATCTAGAACTAGTTGGCCGTAAACTGTTCTGAAAAAGGAGTGCCCAAGTTTAACGGCAGACGTACCACTTGTTGCCCTCCGCTGCACGTAGCTTGTCCCTCGCTGCTAACCGGTGGTGCTAATTTGAATGAGCGCGTTCCGTCACAGATGCGCCAGGGCGAAGCTTCCTCACTGCTTGTTAGAGCTTGAGTAGAAGCAGATCCAACTTTTTTCCCATGAGGCCTTGCCAATTCTACCCTCCTCCTCCGCCTCGCTCGCTCGCCCTCCCCCTCTCCCTCCTACCCATCCAGCTGCAGTACCTGGCACCTGTGAACTCTTTTGCACTTTCTAACGAATCTTACGAAGACAGTACTATTTAGCTAACCGGCACTTAGCACATCGGACATGACGTATATTTCCATTTAGCTTTTGTGTTTAGCTTAGGATCTGCAAAGTTCACCTACTTTTCATTCAGGCGCCTCAAAATGGCAGCTCTCATTCTTCATTGGTTTTATTTAAGCATATTTATTATCTAGATACAATTTTTCCCAGCAACAAATTTGTCTTGGCAATTGCGAGCAGGTCGGCCACCTAAGGCTTACAAATGGATGCGTTAGCTATAATTAACGTAGGAGTTTAACAAGAAGGCTTCTTGTCAGATGACCCTATCGTAAGGTTAATATATACGTCTTTGAAAGCACATATTATAGAAAGGTGGAAATTTCTCATTGTACAAAACTACCATTGATAAAATAAGCCTTTTGTGAGGATTGTTGTTTTACCGTTGGCACATACCACAAAGCATATATGTACTAGGAAGTTTTCCAAGAGATTACTGAAGTGTAGAGCGCCCACGTTTACAGAACTGTTCTAAAGTCATGGCTTATGCGGATTACTGTTTTGAAGTGCTTGTACAGTACTGCATTCCCTCCTTTGTAAACTAAATGCCTTTCGTTAGTGGTATTGATGACAGAGATTCCACTTTAGTGATTGTGTTGTGAGGCAAGGTTCTAATTAACTTAAAGCCCGCAGCTGCCAGACCATTCATTTTTAAAAGATATTTTTGGAGGCTCTGAAAAAGGCAGCAGTGGTTTTATCTATAGATTCATTCCGCTAAACCAGTCGGCCAAAATATTGTCAAACGTTTGCCGATTCGGGCTGACGACTCCAAGTCTTTTCAAATGTCCCGAAGAGCTTCCAAAAGATCTAGAGGCGATCTTTCTCCAAACACTCACAAGATGGACTGGTTTTCTACTTCCCACTTTTGAAGGCTGAGTCTTGGGGAAGGGGGGTAGGGGGGTAGTTTGTCTTCTGCCCCCAAGCCTATCCCATCCCCTGGTCTATTCTTTCCCCCTGCTCCCTTGAGCGCTACTGAATGGCCCTGTGTGTTAAACAAATGGATCATCTTAACTTTTTGATTGAGTGAGCACAGACTAAGGGCAACTTGAAACCTAATCCTGAGGGGCACATAACCGCTCTGCAAATGTTTGGTCGATCTCTTTGGGTCTTGACAGGCGAGCACAGACAAAGGTGACCTGGCAGGGGTTAACATTTGGGAGTTGGGAGGGGGCGGGCGGTGCGGGGAAATGAAAGGGCCGCCAGGATGCGTCTTTAGAGTGGATTAGTGCTGTGTCAGGTTTAAGTGACGCCGCCATTGTTGTTGTTTTAGCCCAGATCACTTCATACCATTATCACTTTTACCACTCACTGTCAAGCGCATACAGGCTCATAATGTGGATGTTTGAAAGATTGTCGGACATGTCAGTTATAGTTTTTTTTTTGTTTGTGTCTTTCAGCTCTTCTCGTGGTGGAGACAGAAACCTTCGGAAGCCACATCCGAATAAAGGGCAAAGAAAGTGACCATTACATATGTATGAACGAGAAGGGCAAAATAGTGGGAAGGGTAAGTATCAATGCACAATATTAAATCATCTTAACCATATCTCCATAACTCTAATGAATAGGGCTGTAGGCCTTTAGTCATTTAGTCGATTAATCGGTCGATGGTGTCTTAGTCAGCCATAATTTGTATTAGTAGAGTAATTAATTAATTTAGATTATAAGGAGTTATATGGGACAACAGCAGAAAGGTGAAGTTAGTGAGTGAGTTAGCTGAAGATTGGTACTTTTATGTAAAAAGGTAGAGTAAATTCATGATTCACAAGTGTCTTTATGTAAATATATTGCTTCCTAGTACTTTTCTGCATAAATATCTTGGTTATACAAAATAAAGGCATGTGGCTAGTACAGACATCAAAATAAAAACGTCTATTGCGTCACATTTCACTTTGAGATCTTCTACAATCAGCAACTGGCTTGAATTGCACAATATGAAAGCTTGTAAATTCCACAGTGTTTGCATGTTATGTAAATGACTGTAAACAACATGCCATTTCTAGTTGACTAACTGTTTTGGGTGCTTGTCCAATCACATAACTATCATGAATCAAAAGAAATTCCTTTGGCATGGTTATGTGTATCAGACTATGTAGTCAGCCAGACAAAAGTTAAATATTATGTTTTTAAACCTGTTTTTGATAGCATAATAGACTTGAAGGTAATCGTTAGAATGAACACATTGCATTTTTCTATTGCCTCAGGGCACAGGTTGACCCCAAAATAGAGGCCTTGTAATTGCAATGGAAAGTCTGTGTTCTAAAATCAGAATCAATATTTGAAAGGCGCCCCTAATCCACAGTGAATTGAACACAACCCCAGATCTGCTTTCTCCTGCTGTTATTGTACACCCAACAAAACCCCTTTGATAACTCCCAGCCATTCTTCCATTACGTAATGGGCCTACTCCTTTGACACTCGATCAGTCAATTACAGACTGCAATCACCACAATGCATTGAGAGACTAATGGTCACTTAGGAGGAATGCCATTGGCGTTATATCACCTAGTCACACCAGGTGGCCATAGGAGTGAGCGGAGAGCGGGACCACGCCGACAGCAGCAGAGGCGCAGTGGACGCACACGTGTGATTCTGTGGCATTAATAAGTCATGCTGTCAGCGAGAGGGGCTGCACTCATTCACACACGCTCCCACTCTCTCTCAGCTCTCTTCTGTCCAAAACATGCACTTTTCCTTAGCGCTGGCCTTTACATTGTGCTGGGACATTACAATGCTCTGGGAAAGAATCGGAATGGGCGGGCTCTTTAAACAGCCACTTAAACTATGCACGCTGGAAAATACCTAATTAGTTTTTAGATTAGTTTCTCTTAGAATTTACCGAGTAGTAGATTTAAAGGTGCACTGTGGAACTTTTACTTTTGGAGATTTTATTGCATAAAGAATGTTCTGCAGTATGACATGAAACATATCTATCTAGCATTCATTTATTGTTTTTTATTGCTTGAAAATGCCTTGAAAACATGAATTCTTACTGTGAGCTGGGTCACCTCTCCACAGCTCTGACCTGTAACTCGGTCTGGTGGCGCTACCTGCTTGTTTTCATAAAGACAGATGAACTTAATGCCATGCCGTGGAACTTTATAGGCAAAGCAATAACATCTCTTTGGAGACGGTAGTAGACTATCAATCAGAAAAGTTACATAATGCACCTTTAATAAAAAGCATTGTACGAGACAAGGTTGCCCAGTGCAGGATAAATATTCTAGTATATAAAGTATGCGCCTATACAGCATCTACATTTTCAAACTCAGTACATTTAACTAATCCGTTGTTTGTTTTCTTTCAGCCTGATGGAAGGAAACAGGAGTGCGTCTTCGTGGAGGAGTTCCTTGAAAACAACTACACTGCTCTGGTGTCGGCCAAGTACAAAGGCTGGTACCTGGGATTCAACCGAAAAGGACGGCCGAAGAAGGGCTCCAGGACCACGCAGCGGCAACAGGAAGTCCACTTCATGAAACGCCACCCAAAAGGCCGGGTGGACCCTGTGGAGGAGTTTAAATTCACCACGGTTACTAAAAGGACACGTAGGGCGCGCCGGTTAAAAGCCAGGAGGAACTGATGGGGACAATGAATGGACAGCACTCACTTTTCTTGGGATAAGAAAGTAAACTGTATCAGAGAAAATACCATGCTTCTTTGTTGGGAAAGAATCACTTTAAAGACTCTTGAGACAGGCTTGCAGAACAAAAAAGTCAAAGATGTTTTATTTTTGTATTTTGAGGATGACTGAATATTTCCTAACTCTTGAATTCCTCTGGGTTGATGTCATGTGCTCACGTGTCTGTTATGTTATTTATACTGGATAAACTAAAGGACCTCTAAGGAAAAAAAAACTGTCGCCATCGTCCTCGGCTCCATTCGAACTGCCTTTTTGACAATGGGGACTGAAGAGCTGACGCAACGCTATAAAAATCAGCCAAGTAGAGATTCATTGGAATACCTGTCGCGTTTTGTTTGTGTTGCCCCTGACAACGCGGATCCCATACTTTCCACTGGAATCAGACACCATGGAGATGCAGCAGAGAGGTGGCCAACGCAGGTGTGACACTGCCCTGTGGAGAAACTGGGGAGCTTTGAGTGCAATATTTTACAAGTCTCTCTCTATCTCTTCCTCTTGTTTCCGTACGTCTCTTGGAAAAAACGGAATGCGCCAACCCTTCTTGAGATTTTCTTGACGTTTCTATGCAGCCTGTGATTCAGCTAAAACATGACATGCTTTGACTAGTCAGACATCAGCCACGGCTTAAGTCCCGTTTAAATGCTTGAAAAAACAAAAACACCACACTCTGGCTTGTATGTGATTCAGTGTTCCACATGGTCTTCCAATTTATTGAAATAAGGAACAGGGGAGGTGGTCAGTCCCATGCAATGCTAGTTTGGTCAGCCAGCCACTCACATTTAGTTCCTATTCTATAGAATTAGACATGCTGTTAAAGCTACCATTTGTAACGAGATTGGCCGACCTGTTTTATTCTCACATAACACCACTAGATGCTATGCATGTTGCTGTTGTATGACAGGCTAGCTTTGGCCTGACAGAAGAAGACCAGAGAGCACAGGTGAGCCTGAACAAAGGCCAGGGGAGGGGAGGGGGAGGCAGGTTTCACGTCTGCCATCTACTGGTGAAATTTTTTTAAATAAATTTACAGATTGTAGCGTTACTTGCCGCTGTGTGCAACTTGGTTATAATTATACTTAGGACTTGGTGGTCAGAGATTTGACCATGGCTAAATAAATAAACAAATTTAGCACCTTCATTGTGCAATTTGTTAGATAACCAGAATTATTTAAAGAGATTCAAAATGATCAGTTGGATGGCCAGGTTAGGACAATGTGCTCTTGTTAAAGTTGCCCTTTTACTGTCTTAATGTGTGAGATGGAGCTTGTTGGGTTGGGTGATGAAGACTTCTACCTCTATGTTCTTTGTGTTGTTGTGTCCACATTTCCTCTTTAACTCAATGACAGGTTCAAATGCTTTTGGAAAAATCTGTACTTACTCACTAGACATCCACAGCTCCTTTCTGTGCCTCTCTCACCACTAGTATATATCCACCTGTCTGCTCGCAGGACTTTGTATGAGTTGCTACTAACAACATGACACATGTATGACTTTTTTAAAACAAATGTAAACAAAAATAATTTTATGACTATTATTAAGATATTTATTGCCTCCCTTTGTAAATAAAATGTGCTGAGTTTTATTTGGCCTCTGTTAATAAAATGAGGATTATATTTTAAAAGTGAATATTCGTGTGTTTCTTACTCTCAGAGCAGTGACAGTGACATTGGGCCGCACTGGGGACGTGCACATTCCCATCCCACCTAAGACTGATGGAGCAGGAAGACACTGGTTGGACATAAAGTACATTCCTTTCTGTGCATTCTGCCAAGGTATGCATTTTATATACAAAGCCTTGCTTTTAAGGTCAGTGGTTTAAGAATGGAGAAAGAACCATTCCAGTATTTCCCTGAAGGATTAGGATTATGGGTTGGAGACTCTGTGTGGGACTGTTACTGCTATTTTGGTGATCACAAACACAGTATCATCTGACATGTTACATTACCTTTCCACTCAACAAATCAGCAGTTATTTGTATTTGTACAAGCACTCTTCTACCATTTCATTGGATTGCAATTGTTTTCATGGTACAAGAGGCTCGAGGTGCTACAACTGGCTGCTCTTGAATCTCCTCCAGAGCAGGCCAGGCCTACAAAAAACAAGATGCATGTTAAAAAGACCTTAATAAAGAGGAGGTCAGTAGGTTTTTGAGACTTAGGTTGTGTAAATTTCACTTTGAGAATCCACATATGTGTCAGTCACATTTGCTTAACTGTTTAGATCTGATCTAAAAGGTGCACAGTTGTCTGAATGTTTCATGGGGTGCCATCATATTTCCCAAACCTCCTTACACTTAAAAATACAAATTATTCTGATATAGCCACTCCGTTCCCTAGACCAATAAACACAGTAATTCAGACGCCCTTCCATCTTTTAAAAGCGCTAAGAATGCAGAGTAGCATGCCTTATAATGCTGTTAACCGGAATGATGTTTACAGCAACTGTCAGCCTGAAAGATGGCAGCTTTGAGGGAGAAAAATACTTTTGTTTAAATTCCTCGCGGTACTATCAGCCCCCCGTTTAGCTACCTTGAACAGATCCTGCAGTCTTCTCCGTCATGGACTGTGGACGTCTGAACTGCTTTTAAAAGGTGCAAACAAATGGCTTGATGCGTGACCCTGCGATTTAGCATTAGCACGATGAATCAGCACTCAGGAGCTCAGCGGTCTGTGAAGAGGAGCCATGTTTGATGTCCACTTGTGTCTCAAAGCTGTGTATGCTCCTGTCCCAGCAAGAGCTATGGGACTACCCAAACCAGCAGCCACTACTGACACTGCTGTTTATTCAAGTGTCACTTAAAGGCAATGTAGCCTTACAAAAGTTTAAGAAAACTCAGGTTATTAATGACAGCAGTGGCCTTTGAGTGAACTGCAGTTTCTCACGCTGGTGTCGACTTTAGCATCACTTTAACAATACAAAAATGTCTTCTTTAGAGATACATTAGGCTTTTTTTGCTCGTTCCAGTTGCCTCAAAAGCGCAGATCTCCCCTTTATATCTTTATGGGAAATTTGCAGAGTCTCGCTCGTTAAAGTAAATCAACATTTAAAGATCCCGCTTCATACAGCAAGTTATGAACGGATGGTCACTGGCAGCATGTTAAGAGCTTTACACACGGCATAAATACTTCACCGGAGAAGACATCTGTGCGTATATAAAGCAGCATTGTGAAATGGTCTATAGCCTGTTCATTTGATGAAGATATGAACATATAATTCACTTTTAAATTCGTTTTTTCCTCATGTTTATTACCTGAGAAGGTTAGCGTTCTATTGACGTAAGTAATACATAATTAAATAATACATTTAATAAAAAACAGCTAACACTTGACAAATCAATTCATTAAAGAAAAGATGTTATAGTTTTGTCTGCTATATAGTTATAATCTAGGACAGCATATTTTGGACATTTTAAATTGCAATATTGATCTAGAGCGACTTAATAAAAGAAACAAGTCAGCTGACTTCCGGGTTGCAAAACTGTGTAGCCCAATGGGAGTCAGTTCACGTCTGCCCCTTTATGGTACGTTGCTGCAAACACATCACAACATAGTGCCGCATGCGGTCGGCCTCTCCTACCGATAGGATTTTTAAAAATGTGCGCCAAAATGGTTATGTAACACTGCCAAATCCTACAAGCATCACCGATTAACAAAATAAAATTAAAGAGCAGTGAGTGTGGACCCATAGTGGTGGTAATGGGTTGATTGGAACAATGATGTCTTGAATACAGGAGTATAAAGATTACTCAAACATGCACAAATTACAACTTTGAGTGGGTAAATGAGAATGGAGGTCAGTCTTGCATTATAGGTCTTAAACTCTACTCAAAAAAATTATCCAGAATTTTAGTTGAATTCATTTTGTCAGCAGTTGTGTAAAAAAGGTGGTCTGCTAAATATATCTAAGGAATTCTTTTTCCATCCACATACTTCAAACTTGACCAAGCACAGCCAATCCGTGTTTGGAATATTGACATTTAAACAAGCGCCAGTGGTTTCCAGCAGGTCCTATTCCCAATAAGAGATGACATTTTTGCATAAGCCTCCCGCTAGGCTTTTCTCTGACTCAACCTTTGATCACTGGACTTTAGATGGTCTTGGAACTGGACCAATAACTTCCAAATGAAACATAGGAGTCCCTTTTGCATGGGCCACCCCTTCTCAAAGGAGGTGGAATCTTTAAATGCAGTCCTGCTTGCCAAGTAGTTTATATTCTATTATTAGAAAGTCTCCACAGCTCTCAGACTGTACACAATGGATACTGTATGACCCACTGAGCAGTGTCAACTCAGAAAAAATCCTGTGGCTTTGTATAAGTTATACACATTTTAGTGGAACAACCCAAAGTGGCTCCCTGGCCCCATGATCAGCAACCACACACTTAACAATTAGCCTTGTCAACAGAAACATACCCTGTGGAGACATGAAACAACTTTTGTCTGTGAGTGACTGAAATGCTCTCTCCTGGTCAGTGAAAAACAAAACTCTCAAGCCAAGCACAACACAGTCCAGGCTATAATAGAACCTTACCTAGTGCTATTAAACGCACTCTCATGTCACGTCATTTACTGTCAAAACAGCGCTGCCGCCTGTCTCTGCATAACCGCAGTGGACTGGTCGTCTACATGGAATCCACAGGGTGATCCTCTATGCAGCTCCTCACAACACAGTGGTTGTTTTCAGAGGATTACAAATGTGCCTATGTGGTATACTTAATTCTTCTGTCTTCAGTACATGTTCCCAGCATGTCAAGAGCATGGGTTAGTGAATAAAGATGACAGAACTGTCATGTAATAAAATCTAAATAAATCTAAGCATTTTGTAATTTACACTTTTGTGAAAAAAGCAAACCATCAAACTCCTCCAACTCCTCTGGTTGAACCCCAAGGCATTCCCAGGCCAGCCGAGAGACATAGTCCCTCCAGCATGTCTTGGGCCTCCCCTGGGGCCTCCTCCTGGTGGGACATGCCCAGAACACCTCTCCAGGGAGACCGTGGATTGACCGGTAAATCGGGAGCTTTGCTTTTCGACTCAGCTCCTTCTTTACCACAATGATACAGCTGTTTAATACGGCGACCGCATCACTGCAGACGCTGCACCAATCTGTCTGTCAATCTCATGCTCCATCCTTCCCTCACTCGTGAACAAGACCCCAAGATACTTGAACTCCTCCACTTGAGGCAGGGACTCTCCACCCACGCGGAGAGGGCAAGCCACCTTTTTTCAGTCGAGAACCATGTCCTCAGATTTGCAGGAGCTGATTCTCATAGCAGACACTTCACGCTCGGCTGCAAACCGCCCTAGTGCATGTTGCAGGTCCTGGTTCGATGAAGCCGTCAGAGCAACATTCAATTCAGTTCAATTTATTTTTGCAAAGCCCAAAATCACAACAGAAGTTGCCTCTTAGGCAAGCAAATGGATAACATGAACTGGACCCGCTCTGGCCCCTAACTTCACCTAGAAATTCTGTCAATAAAAACAATTAACAGAACAACAAACAAACCTAAACTAAATCAGCTCCCTCAATATCAATATATTTTGCATAAATTTGAACCATTGACTCTCTGGTCAGAGGGCAAAACATTAGTAACAGCACCACTATCACCCCAATTGAGGAATGCAAATACCAGTAATAAGACAATATAGGTAATGAGCAAAGATTTCACAGTGAGTGAGTATGTGATATGTCAGAGCACAAACGGTTTTCCATTGTTGACCGTGTGTTGTGTGGAACATTGGCTAATGACAGAGGAGGACAAGGGGCATCTGCAGAGGAAATCTGAGCCAAGTCCTCCTGCCACATACACACATGCACACATGTATGTTGGGTTTCGATGCGCACACACACACACACACATACATTTGGACACATATGTGCACACACACAAACATACACAGAGAATGGTAGTGCTCACATGTCCACACACACTCAGCCAGGCCCGGCACCAGCAGATGCCAGGTGACACAGCTCATTAACTTCTCTCTCCTATTCTTTGGGCTCCTCATTGTCTTGAGATATGAGATGAGCCTTTGTTGAGAGTTTTGCCCCCTTTTCTCTCAGGCAGGCAGGACCCATAATTAGTGCTTTGCGCTGGGCGTACTTTCTCACAGGCCTATGACACAATTAATCAGCACTTTCCCACCAATGGGCGCAAGCCACTTGATTCTATCAAGGCCAAATGTTTAAGTTGTGACGCCTTTTTAGTTAGTGAAATATTGGGGCAGTGGATAGTTTAGAACAATACATGTTCAGAAAACTATTAGCCACTTGTCTATTTTTTATATTGCACTTCTGTCCAGCAGCAATAAATTCATCAAATGCATTTGATGTGTTAGTGAAATCAAGCAGTGTGTCATTTCCATGACATTATGCCAATGAACATTTTCATTTTCATCATTACTGAGGCCAGAGCCCCAGAGGGCCCTGTGCCCGGTCTCTATTGTGCTGTGGTCCCATCAGTGTGCTGCTCATAACAAGCATGGCACCTCTCTGTGTGCCAGGTGAGGCGCCAACACTGCTCCACTGAACTGGGACAGCCTCCATCAGAGGTAGGGGCCAGCGGGGTTCACTGTTTGAAAATACAGAAAAGTTCTGGAATCCAGTTTGTGGCCTCAGCTGTGATGTAAGGTCTTTTTGTTTGTGACCAACCAAAATTTTACGGCAATACGGAAATAGTATATCTGGCCAAGAGCCAGTCACTATACCCAACAACTGACATGAACCTGATGCCTTGGTGGAAGATGCAATTCTTTTGGCGTATTCATTTTAGCATTTCAGCAGTTTGTTGCATGTTTTTAGCAACTTAAATTTTGTAGATTTTTTTTTTTTTTAACTCAACTGTTTGGAGTGTGCAGTGTTTATGTTGCGCTTGAGCTAGAGGCAAAGCTAGGGAAAATCAAAGGCCAGAACAAAGAACAAAACGGATGTGGACCTTTCACCTGAGGTTGGGGTCCAGGTCCTGTGCTGCTAATCTGACATGTGTTTTCATGAGCAAAGACAAGCAACCCTGCCATGGTGGCCACTCTCCAAAACTAATGATGTCAAGTGATTCCTCCAACAGAAGCCTTTTAAAACAGAATGAAAGAGGCAGTGAGGGAGGGCTGTGCGGGGGCTCGGGGGTCCACCGAAGGGAGACCGCTCAAGAGCAGGGGCCACAAAGACACTGAAGAGACCAGCCCTGCACTTGCTGCTCAAAGACTCTCCTGGCTGTTTCCTGTGCCAAACTTTACCCCTCACTACTATCATATCAGTGTACGCAGAGAAAGGGGCTCACTTTTTTATTTACGCTATTGTTATTGCCAGAATATTGTTTTTAATTGCTGTCCTGGATTCCCCGCTGCGGTATAGGACGAGTCTGAGACGATTACTCAAAGTAATGGAGCATAATGATGTCTCCGAACAGCCCCTAAAGCTCAGGTCAGGGGTTGGACAATGTGAACATTCAGCTACTTAGCTTCCTTTGCAACTTTGTGACAAAATCTGTTTGCCCAACACCAATTAAGATGCCTCTCCCTGCACTCTGGTCAATGGGTTTGACGGAGGGGGTCATCCAGCGAGTTGACATGTCCCTGAGCACGAACAAGCTGGCCTGTGTCTTTGCCTCAATAATTGGTGTCCCTTGCAACGTGCCGCTTCCCAGGGCTGTCCTTTGTGTCCCTATGGCAGTCCTAAATGAGGGGAGTCACAGCTTTAATGGGACTCCTGTTAGTTTTAAACAAACACAGGGCGACCCCCGACTGTTCAGCATGGTGCATAAAACAGCTGGGAGTCCAAGGGCACTCCAGGAGCCCCCAAAGGCCTCTGGTGCCCACTCTCGGACTGGGCAAAGGCGACTTCCAAGCACTAGTTCCAGAGAAGAGGGATGTTACACTAACTCTTCCTGGAAAAGGTGCAAGGGTCCACCACTCTGACGCCACTCTGAGATTAGCTTCATTCAAACTGCTTCTTTCTTCACTGTGCAAGGAGATTCAGGCCTTACGAATAATTTTGTTTTATAGACACACTTTTAACTAAGGTCTGGAGGTGTTTTATAAACAAAAACACAAAGTGACAGTAAAATAAATACCAAGGCTACAACAAAGTACAATGTGAATAATGCATAAAATATGACCTATATACATTCTGTGCCTCTCCTGTAAAGACTAGGGATGTCACTTACGCCTTGGTGAGCTGTCTGTGCAGACTGAGGATGTCTGTTCACTGTGACCTATCATTAGCTGGTCAAGTTCATGCTCTGTGGTGTTATTATCTGGATGACCTATCTGCACTGAACATCTGGCCTCAGGCTAAAGGAAGTCGCAGATGAGTGACACTTCACCTCACTGTTTTGTACAGCGCAATGTTTCCCAAATGTGGTTCATGGACCACTAGCAGCATGCACAGTGTCTTTAATATTTCTTTCCAATATAATCACAATGGTAATTGAACACTGAACATTTTCTAAAAAGTTCATGAGCTAGAACATTGCAAAGTGAAAAGACAGCTAAATGAAAAACCACTACACATCACTGGAAACATCAATGAGAAATTTGCATGTTTTTGATTTATACCTTCTTGAACCACATTCATTACACATTAGCAGTTAATTTGATCCAAATTGAAAAGCAGGACACTGTCTACTTAAAAACATATGAATTTCAGAGGTCTAAAGTACAGTTTTAGTGGGTTCTTACATAATAAAACTGGTTACTTGGTTTGCAGAGACAATTCTTTTGCTTAAAAAAAATGCTAAATTTGTTATTTGCTATTGGCAACCACTCAAACTGTGATTTAGATTTGTAATTTGTAATTAATCTCACCGCTTTTGTCAAAATGAATGTGTCTTTATGTGTGATTTATCCAT